>OOFC01048309.1:0-15128 GCA_900323345.1 Pseudochromis fuscus
ACATAAGACCTGTCAAAGCAGTGGGGACACAGTACTGAATGTTCCCTCTGTAGGATATTGAATTCATACTGGCCCTAATTAGATTTAAGAGAAGGAAATAGTGAATTACACCTGGCTGCATTATAGTGTCATTCTTCAGCTTGTGAAGCTGATTGTGTGTATCCTGGGGGCCTAACCTGTGCACAGTCGGCTCTTATGTGCCTCGTTAGTGCAGTAACATTGTGCGAAGACGACAAGTTGCAGCGCCGTGCATTTCACACATGTTGCGTCAGGGTTAAGTGTTGTTATCCAGAGTGTCATGAAAACCCATTAAACTGTCCAAAAACTAAAAGTCATGTTTTAAATTAGGCATTTTTATTATTATTATTTTTGAAAAGATACCATGGCTGCTTGCAATGTGCCACATGCTCACTCCTGAGTCTCCAGTGGTTGCCTTCGCCCCAGCTGCCCTGTATTGTCCTCATTACTCCCAGCTGCTCCTAATTGCTCGGATGTATTTAAGCCAGGGTCTCTGGACAGTCTCCTCACAGTTCATTAAGTTGTAGCAAGTAACCTCGCTGCACTCGCTTTGAGTTTCTCAGCTAGAGATTCTGCTAAACTGCTTATAATCTGCTCTGAATTCATGCCTCAACTCTGTCTTCTCTTGAACTACATTTCAAAAATAAAATGTCCACAGCAGCTGCGGTTTGACTCCCATCCAACCTGATCTTTTACTGCATGTCATTCAATTTTTTTTTTAAGTAAATTGGGTTTGAAGTACTTAAATAATGCTTAAAAAACACCATTGATTGTTAAGAGCAGTGATTACCAGTGTCCAATTCACATGCTTTGACCCATCATTGCCTTAGTTCCTGCTAAATTGGTTATAATCTGCTCTAAATTCTTGTCTTCACCATTGACTACCTTTTGTCCCCTTAGTTATTCAAATGATCAGCTCATCATCAAGCTCTGCAGAAGCCCGCTAACGATCCTGATCATTGAATCAGGTGTGTAGGAAGATGGACAGATCTAAAACATGCAGGATAGCGGCCCTCAAGGACCAGGATTGAGGACCTCTGGCCTAGGGTGCTGGAGTCTTTGCTGGGCTTGCTTTGATGGTGAGCCAGGTCCTCCAGAAAGGGAACTTTAAAAAGCTGCTTGTATGTCAGAGGCTATCCAACTCTGGAGCTAAGCCAGAGAGATGATTTGCGGAGCTGGAACAGGCTAAACATACTTTTTGTGATTGGTGGTTTGGAAGCAAAGAATAGGTGCATTACCACAAACAATTGTAGCACTTCTGGACCAATTGAAGACTCAGGTGTACAGGAACACATTACACACTGGTAAAAAAAAAGGAATAAAGTTTTTAGTGGCAGATCCAGGGTCATATACAGGGTCGCAGTCAGCAGAGGCAATCGAAACCATACAGGCAGCGAGCAAAAATCAAAGTCCAAAAAATCCAAGTGGAGTCCAAAAAACAAGCAAGGCAACACGATGGAAAATGGCTGGAAAGCACAAACACACTAGGAGACAATGACAATCTGGCAAGCAGCAAGTGATTATATAGGGTATAAGTAAGAGAGGCCACCAAACAAACAAGACACAGGTGTGGGAGGAAAACAGGAAGTAAAATCAACCATCATACACAAGAATCAAGACTGCCAAATTAAAACAGGAAGGGAACATGAAAACACAAAATTGACAGAATACCACAACAACTGGTATGGCGTGTGTATTTAATAATAAAACCCCAAAGCTGTGTAACTATCATTTCTGGTATCCTTTTGCAAGATCTCTGTGAAATCAAAGTTGACTTTAAACTTATTGAGATTTTCCAACATGTTCCTCTGCTGCTCCACCTACTTTTCACACTGAAACATCATGTTCCAGACTTTCAGGTTGCCTACAATAATCACTTATTATGAAGGGTATGCCGTTTAGTTCAGTGTGTCCAATCTGAGCCTTGATATATGGAAATGTCTCTTCTCTCGGTTCATTTGTGCTGTCCTCACTGTCTTTTGAATTCTGTACAATCATCTCCCTCAGATACAAGTCTCTTATTTACAGCAGCTGCTTGAAGCCAAGGCCTGAACACAAGTGTGCTCTCCAGGATGGCAAGGCCTCGAACATAATTTTCAACGTCCTTATAGTCCTAGAAGGCAGAGATCAAACTTTTAAAAAATAATATCTCTAGGAGGCTTTCAACCCAGCAGCAGTTTGATAAAAAGAAACAGTGTGTGCCATACCAAATCCTCTCTATTAACCCTGTTTATTTTGGATACTTAATTAGATGATCGTATACTACCCATGATGCTACTCCAAGAAGATTCCCTATAGAGCCACTCAGATTGGATTTCTTTAATGGTGGCCCCTGCTGACACTTGAGAGACATTCTTACAAACTCCAGCACTGAACTGGATTCTGTGGTGTTGTAGTACTCGAGATCGGTCTTGGTCTCGAGACCGGTCTTGTGACATGCTCTCCTCTAGCCGACGCTAGGCAAATTAGTTTTTGTTGATGTTGCATTTATGTAAAAGCAAACTTGATTTCTAAAACAAGATAATGGTCATTTGGTACTATTTTGTTGTTGTGTTTTTCTTTGATATATACAGTCTTGGTCATGTCTAGGTCTCGACCTGTAAATGTCTTGGTCTTGTCTTGGTCTCAATACTCTCTAGTCTCGATAATGTCTCGGTCTCGCTTGTTACGGTCTTGACTACACTATTCTCTACAGAACACATAGAAAACCACAACTAACATTTGCCAAAGTCGTGTTCAGTTGTAGATGCAAATTATCTTGAAGATTCTTGACTATTGACTTAAAATGATGCACACACTACATTTTGGACACTAAAACAGCGATGTGCTCTTCCCTTGTGTTACCATTTATTTGGAGATTTCTTCAAACAGCAGACCAGTGCGAGTCTTGTGTTTTTGTTTCCCCCACATGTTGTTGCCGTACACTCATGAGAATGTATGTTTCAGTATGAGTAATGGACCAGCCTCTCTGCTCTGCCCTTTATGAGGTAAACAGCAAAAATGAGAAGGGTGGAAATAACATGTCAACGTGACATGTGCCCGTAGGAAAAACATGCCCTTCCTCTGTTAACATCAAAACGGGGGCACATTAATTGATCACTTATCTTGACTGATGAGGACAGAAAAGGAGATCTCTTTGTGGGAGTAGTTGTGCTCTGATTTGTTTGTGTTCTAATCATAAAACCATTTCCCGCTTTCAAGCACAGGAGTGTATATGTGCTGGAAAAAATATCAACATAGGATGAGGGGTTATCAGACACATCACATGATCAAGCTCCCCTATGTTGAAATTATGACTAAACAACTTCCACAGAAGAGGGAGTTTTTACCTCCTCTTATTTGTTATACTTTCTGATTCATTTGTTTCCAGATGGGCTGGCTGCCTTCAGGACGTTTCTGAAGACAGAGTTCAGTGACGAAAACATTGAGTTTTGGATGGCCTGTGAAGAGTACAAGAAAATTAAGAGCTCGACCAAGATGGTGTCAAGAGCAAACAAGATCTTTAAGGAGTTTATTGATGTCCAGGCACCGAGAGAGGTATGTTTGTGTGTGTGTGACTGGTGTTAAAACATTTGTTTGAAGATGGCTTCAAACTGTCAAGTCTTAATCATATTTACGCCAAAAAGGTATTACCGTATTTCCTCAAATACAAACAATTAATATGGCAGGTAGCTGATGTCCAGACCTTTGGTTGATACAAATAAATACAGGTTAGGGGAAAAAACAGTATGCCTGCAAATGTTTCACAATAAAAGCCCTATTAAGAAATGAAGGGGTCTATCCAGTGAAACAGAAGAAGACTTTTAATGCAAAAGTTATACTAGATGTGTTGAACACAAAGTTCTGCCTCTAATAGCCTCAGATAGAGGCCTGTTTCCCTATGCAACTGAGGAAAATAAAACCCAGCACTACTTGAGGAGACCAAACCAATGTTTCAAATATAAAATGCCCTCAGTGGCTCAGCTTTCTGTCAGCTTTCTTGTCTCTCTGTACTTCCTTTTCTAATACCAGAAGAATGTGCCTTCAAAATCTACTTGGTTGAGATCCTGGCCACTACTGATAGTTACAAGTTTAACAAAAACTGAACAGTCGGTACTGGTATCCAAGTTTGGAGTGGTTTGAGGGGAAAAAAGTGGAAATAGTAGTACTTTCCACAGAAGACATATAATTTAAAATGCCATAAAAGGTCCAGGACAGAAAAATGCTCAACAATGAAAACATCAGTGTAGAAATTGTAGTTTTGTTGCAAGTTTGATTTAACTCCACCTCCACCCAACTCTCGCGTCCTCAAAACAAACCATCAGACTCAAGACAAAACATCATCAACATTTAATTTCTTTCTTTCCATCTTTACTCTGTTCAACAGAAGATACAGTCACATATTTCAAGAGACGTGTTCTTTCCTATCTTGCTTATGACAGGTAAACATCGACTACCGCACCAGGGAAAAGACCAAGCAGAGCCTGGCCGATCCCACCCCAACCAGTCTCAACGAGGTCCAGGCTAAAGTCTACAGCCTCATGGAGAAAGACTCCTATCCACGGTTTCTCAGGTCCAAGATGTATCAGGAAATAGTCAACAAGACACATGCACAAGCCCAGCGGAGGTCCGTTTGACCAAATACTGAAGACCACGGTGGACATAAGACTGGACATTTACCATCATTAACCCTTTGACATCTCTTAATACTGTGAATCTGCCAGGATGGGGTGACCCGCTTGACTGTTTCCTTTGTTGACACCAGCTCCATGCATGCAATCCCTCCAAATAATCTGTGTCTCTGTAGACTGCAGTGTACAGAGAAGAGACTGGATTGTGATAAGCTAATTATGTTACCTCTACTCGGTGCTGGGCGATGCATCTGAAAATATTGTCTAAATAAATTGACCATATCATGCAATAATGATGTTTATCACAATATATGCTATGCTCTGTTAGCGCAATTAAAGATGTGACCACAGGACTAAATGTTCAGAATTAGATTGCAACAATAACATATCAAGACCAGATTAGTCATTTTCGGAACACCAAAAACTCCAGAAAAGTGTAGCCTAAGTTCAGATTTTTTGCGAGATTTCAACCATAATGACACTCACATACTCACACCATATTCTGTATTCAGACATACCTAAAAAAAAATGGTGCATTAAAATTTTAATATTGATAAATGGTTACAGTTGCACATATAGCAATTTATATGGAATTAGTTTTTTTTATTTACTAATATTCCTAATATATTCCTAATATTAAGAATTTATAATCCCTGAATGACAACATTGGTCCCTATAGAAATACCAGTCCCTGCCAGGGAAAGGAAATTTGCAGATATTTTTCATCTCTAGGTGTCATGGTAGCAATAATAAACAGATGATTCAGATTGGAGCTGTCGGGATCATTAGTTTTTAGTTGTTTTTTTTTGTTTGTTTGTTTAAACAGCTGTTTTTCACATTTTGTTGACCCACCTACCCACCCCAACCTTCTCCCTTCACGGACTGCTCCCCTCATACGACAGCAACTAGAGGATGCTGTGACATAGATGTAGCTAAGCAGCAGCTAATATGTCGGTTGCACAAATGATCTTTTGGGTCATTGTGTTTTTATAGAAGCACAGTTTCATAACAAAAGCTGATTAAAATCTTTAGGTTCAGACCATAAAATCAAATCAACATCAAAATTTTGCCAATACTTTTAATGCCTTTTTGTTGACCTTCTCTCCTTTTCAAAGTAAAGTAGGCGTGACTCAATTTAATCACTGAGTGTTATGCTATATTTAATAATTGAGAAAGGTATGTTGCGATAATGATCATTATTGCTTTATTGCCCAGCCCAGATACTACTTATCTTTGTGAAGTAGACACTGTTGTATGCAGGTGTATAGGCCTGTTGTGCTAGTTTGTGTGTTTGCAATGAACAACAAAGTGAGTGACCACTTAATAACTGAAACTGTGCCAAAATAATGAATTGCACTTAGATATTGATGTTGCATAATCCTGTGTATTGTAAACTCTTGCAGGTATTCTATGTGATTTTAAATGTGGAGTATAAATCAGGGTTGGGTTTATTTTTGCTTGCTGCTCATGAAGCACAGTTTTGCTCCCTGTTCAGCTTGTATATGGTGCATCCTGTTGGACCAAGATTCTGTAGTGATTTATAACGTAATGATTCATATCTATTTTATTGAACCCATGTCTCTGAAATAAAACAGTACGTATAACTGGTTTCTTTGGCTTTGAAAAAAGTACTCTAAGTACTGACTAAACTGGAATCCAATACAAAAATAGAAATTACAGAGGATTCTAAGGCTAGTTTGCTAAAATATGCAATATGAGCAGTCAGTGCTTTATTAAGAGCCCAACCCCCACAGTATCTGTACTGAGTTGAAAACTGTTGTACAAATTTCATAAATTATTTTCAGCATGATGCAATACTCAGAGTATCTATTTATATATTCTTTGACTTGTACAGTATGTTATGAAAATGGAAAAAATAAATAAATAAACAGCTTAATCTAGAATATGTCAGTAACATGACAATGTGCTCCCTCAGCATTTGGTGTGCTCCTTGCATTCCTTGAAATGAGCTGATGAAAAAAAATCTCTGCGTATTTAAGGGGTGACAAATACTCTGTGTAGTGCATGTGGTCCACTATAGAACAACCTGTTGGAAATGCAACAAAAATGACTGAAGAACATGTTGCCATATATGAAACTGTTACTGTGTTCTGTATGAATGTAAACTCTCCCTTATATTTTGCGATTAAAAATTAATCCGCATCTATATTTTGTGCACTGTGTGACTTCATTTTCCTAATGCCAAAAGAGGTATTAGAGATATAAAAATGCATTCATCCACTGATCAGACAGGCGGATTGACCTGTTTTCTGATGCCGTTTTATAACTGCGATAAAACCAGACAAAAATGTCTCTAATAAATGAAAACCCAGTTCTGAATCTGGGTGATTCACCCCGCTGTTTCAAAAATAAATTCTTGAAGAGGATATGTAGGACTGCAGCGTCTGTTTCTGTTCTATTGGAAACATGTTAGCATGCAAGAAACCTAATGAGGATAAAATAGTTGCTGAGGAGCAACAAAGTAAGATAATTGCTGTTGGGATGCTACAAAATGGAGCACCGTGCACAACATCCTAAAACTTTAAAAGTCAGATGCCCCAGCTGGTTTATGAGTCACAGGAAATAAATCTGTGACTGGAGGTCTATTCTTGGCCCTTTTGCTTACTTTTTCAAATGACGAAAAACTAAAAACAGAACAACCATTAAACATTCATGGCACTATTTTCTATGTAGCAGCAGCAGCAACAGGAAACCAGCACTCACTCCTCATATCTGGGGTGCCGCTGAGATGGAGTCACCCACCGTGTCACTAGGCATCCATTAACTTCTCTTGTTGTTGTCGATGTGTTAGTCACTCAATAAGGAATGAGGAGCAGGGTAAATGTGGGACAGTGCCCTGCTCAGTAGACACAACACTAGCCTATCTGGGCCAGTAGACCACAATCACAGCCCAACGCACATCTCACTATGGAAGTGATTACGAGCGGAGCATCAACTAAGCACGTAATGACCAACTTACCCGTGGTTACAGGAGTGCAAATCACCGTAATGTTACTGGACAGTGAAGAGCGGGTGAGCCATGTGTAGGTGCTGCTGCCTGTGTTTGTTTTTAAGTGATCAATTATCACTGCTGTTGTGCTGCTTTCAGTGCTCTCTTGGTTGTAAATAAGGTTGTTTCAATGGGATAATTCAGCTGAAAGGTAAACACATGTACTAATTTCCAAATGGCAACAGCGAGAGTGAATCATTTCATGTACAAACCTTGGATTTCTACAATATTTTGAAGTAAGAAGTTGTTGCTGAAACCGTAACTTTCTTACATCAATTGCAAAGAAAAAGATCTGGGGTTTATATTTAACAGAAATGACTGTAAATACTATCTCAACATTGCTCAGCCTCATTGTAATCCTATTTCTTAGTCCTTACCTTTTCTACTGCTCTGCAATCTCTCTCTTTGGTTACGCTCTGTATTTCTCTGGTGTCTTAATCAATAGTAAACACAATACCCATGGTGCAGCGCTGCCATGACTATGGATCATGTGGCGGATGAGAGAACAGTTGATTACCTCTCCTGTACACCTCCGAGACAAACAACAGAAGCCGGGTGCAGGAAAAACAACAAAACATATCGGATTGTCTGTTTTGCAACAACCTGAATCAAAAAATAAATTTGTCTTATGAGAGGCTGGACCGACTGTACTGTTCAGTCTCAGACCTCCAATCGAAACGCTCTGTTTTCAGCGAGTAAACATCCACTTGTACACTGAGTCAACATTACACAACAAGGTTAGCAACTAGGTGACACTGACAACAGGTCAAAGTAAGACATTTCAAGCTAGGTCTTCTGTTATAGTAGCTGGTGGAGACCAAAACAGAGTTAAAAATACATTTTAAAAAAGAGTGGATATGTCTGAAATTTTTCAACTCACCAGAGTCAATGAACGCTGAACTTTCTGTGTCTTTCTGCCTCCCTGCTTCAGTGTTAGTTGACACATAGTAATTTTTAAAAAAGTTCAGGTCACTACAAGTCCTATGAAATCAAATACCGTATTTTCCAGACTATAAGCCGCTACTTTTTTCCGACGCTTTGAACTTAAATCATGTATCGGTGGCACGAAGCTCGTTAGCTTTTTACAAGCTAGCAAGCTCCGTGCCGCCGATACATCTAGCGTCGTCACATCAGACCCGGTAAGGGTGGACCACATAAAACTGTTCGGATAAATTCAATAGCGGCTTATAGACAGGTGCGCTCAATAGTCCGGAAAATATGGTAAATGATCACTTATTTTGTATGAAGTTTATAATATTGGTTGCAATCTTTGTTGCACAATCCAAAAGCTCTGCATGAAGAACAGATACACTAATTGCCAATTGTAATGCAGACATTTTCATATTTTATATTTACAGGTTTATTATAAAAGAAAATAATGGCTTGTTGTTATAATTCAAAAGTCATCGTTAAGGCAGAGGTTGTAATCAGAGTTGTGGCACACAAAATACACAGTGTAGAAACATGACGTTATTTAACAGCAGGGTCCAACTCTAAATAAAACGCAATTCTCGATAACACAGCACTGTAATCTGTAATGTAGAGATATTCTGAATTTACATGAATCATTTTAATAATGTCTTTTCATTTGAGACCTTTAGATCCAAAGCACTGAATTTGCCACATGTGTGTTACATCTCATTTTCAGTCGCACGGGTCTGTGGGAACAACAATACCTGCTGCTCGCTGATATTGACATTGCTGATTGTTTGTTATGATCTCCGAGGCAGCAGGTACATTCATATTGTGTGTATGTGATGTTGACAAGAGTCAGATATCACTTCTGTTGCTGTCTGGACCTGACATTTCGCAACCCCACCGCTGGAGTACAGAACAAAAGAGGGAAAAAAAGCTTCAGGTTAATGATTATCAGTGATTTCTCCAGAGCATGTTTTACTGGTAAAGGACCACCTACATGTCTTTGTCATGTAATTGCTGGAGGTGCTTTTACTCAGGAAGAACATCACGGTTATATTTTATTCATGGCTGTGAAATCTGTTTCAGCTCAGCCAGATAACCCTGCATCCTTGTCATTAGTCCACTTTTTTCTCAGTACGCGCCACACGTGTGCATACACAAACACTTATCAAGGAGTTCAAGGGTGTTTGAGGACATAAAAAGTACAAGAGACGGTACAGGCACACAACACAACCTAAGTGGGGACAAATGATTTACCATGTGGCAGGTTTTGCACCCCATGATATACTTAATATGTAGCACGGCTTGGGAAAAAAATTATTTAAATTTAGTATGACACTTGTGCCTTTTCCAAAGCCCTGACAAACACATGCTGTGGCACATGGTCTTGCTGTGGACTGATTGCACTTTATAATCCTATCCTGAGATTATCCTATGACAATAAAATATTTGTTTATGGCAACCAGCATTTAAAAAAAAAAAATCCTAGTTACCACTGCTGGCTCAAACAAATACTGTATGTAAATATGTACAGAGGACTCGATGAATACACATATGTTATAATGATGGGCAGCACATGTGACTGATATCACTGAGGGGAAACAAGGTTTTAACACGTTTTCTACCATTGGTATATCTTTGACTTATTTATGAGACCATTTGTCTTTTAGACACTGTGTGGTGTTTCAGTATCAGACATTTGGAAAACTGTGAAATATTATCTTCACAAAAACATGAAATATCTTATTGACATTTTTTGAAGGTCTACTGTGAGCAATCCAGGAAAGAAAGAAGGTATAGAGGTGGAATAGATGAAGAAAATAGTCACATGTGTTATTTGCAAACTTGCAAAACTTGCAGATTAAAAATATTTTGGGGGAATATTTTAGATTTAATAAAATCGTGCACTGCCTTTGTCCCTCCCATCATCAGATTTGGTCAAACAGGCCTCGTGTGCATCCTTAGACAATAGCTTGATGAATAAACTGTACGTGCACTATTATGTGGATTTAGGACACAGTTTTATTCCTCTGAGGATGGATGCTCATGACTTTTGATCTTTGATCCCCACCATGAGGATTTTTTTACTTGAAAAAATGTCTAAATCTCTTCAGGATAACACGTATTGCCACCAGAAGGTCAAAATGACATTTATTTGAGGAGATATCTCAACATGTCCACACTGGATTGGGAGAAAAAAAGCAACTAAATTTACCTGTGGTTCCCTGACCTTTCCTCTAGTGCCATCATCAGTGCAGCATTTCTGCTATTTGTGTCCAAATATGTCATGTGATGGACATTTCCAGCAGCTGCAACTGAACTTTGTGTTTAGTGCAGCTGATTGCTTGTTAGCTTGGTGACACTTTGTCAGTGGTAATGATTACCTGCTCAATAACTATGTTAACATTGCAGATGGACATGTTAGCATGCTAATGTTAGCATTTAAGTCCATGCATTGTCAAATAAAGTTAGCATTGTTGAATACTGGTCCTGTTAAATAACCACTGTGCTGCACTACTTTCATTCAATTTCAAGTTAGAAATTTAAGAATTAAAACACCATGAAGTAGCAGCAGTAATGTAGGCGAAGTGACAATACACACTTTTCATAACTAAACAGAGGAAGAAGGAAGTGCAAATTCCTACTTTATTTAGCTTTTTCTCTTGATATTTTGTTGAACATGAAGGGATGCTTTGTATGAAACACCAGCAACAACAGAAACAGAAAATCACATGACAGATTATTACTTTAAATCTCCGGACAGTTTGCATATTATAGGCTTGGCTGACCTTTGTCTAAACAGCCTTTTGGGAGTAGTGATGGTGTTGCTGATGGGGGAGCACACTCCAGTGGTTATTGTTTAAAAGCCACAGTGAGCATCTGGCCAGGCCTGTGGCGGGCTGCTCCTCTCCTCCCCAGAGGACCATCTGACAGATGAGGAACCTGAGGCTCCAGCACATTGTCAGAAGAAGTCCCACAGAGGACGCAACACGACCTCTTCACAAATGTTTTCATTGTCCGAAGAACAAATCGCTGCACTCTTTATTCAATTAGTGAGTCTACGGTTAATTAGTGGGCTACGGTTCAAAGGTAATTACATGTGTCTTTAAATGTTTTAAGATTTTAATACATTATTGATGTTTTTTTTTTTTTAAGATTTGTCCAGGTCTTAACTGGAACCTTCACACTACCAGGCTTCATCCCGAACTTGTCTTATTGTGTTTTAAGCAGACACTTATTTTTTTTGTTTGTTTTTTTTTTAACATTCCCAGTTTGCATTATCACTGGATAATTGAAACACATTAACATTAAATTGGGCCGAGCCCTATAATCTTTTCATAATATGGTGCAAATCTGACATCTGAGGTTCACTGACAACCCAGGCGCAGTAGGAGTCTGGCCTCATTCAAATGTGTTGCTGTGTCACAACATGTCACGTTCCCAGGAATGATTACCTCTTCAAAACATGTGATCTGACACGTGTTTGCTAAAACAGTGTCTTTACAGGTCTGTATAGCAAGGTTTTCAATTCATGGTTAAGACTTATTCCCTTTCAAGTTGACAGGAGGGTGGGAAAATCAATTCCAGTTTCATATCTGTATAAAGCCACTGCCAGCAGCCAGTAAGCTCAGCGTAAAGATTAGAAATATGTATAGGAAAAAATAGACAAGCCTAACATGAAGTCATCCATTGATTGGTGGTTTTGAAACCAGGAGTTTGGCATTTGAATGTCACCATGGACACTGTCTAATGTGTATGAGACCCGAGTTCATGAGTAAATGAGCCTCCAAACCACATGTGAATCATTGGAGACCAGACCTGTCAGTCAAATTAACCACACCCCTAAATCTTACTCTTTTTGAAGCCTAATATCTGTTTAATGATGAAATAATTTTCAGATGTACCTCTGGATCACCGATAAGAAGAGTTGACTTTGGCTAATGACATCAGAATAACTAATGGAAAAAAAGTATTGACTGAGGATTTCGTGATTGAAAATAAAAGTACTGTAGAGGACGCCCGGACTATGAATAAAAAGCTGGAAAATGAGCATAATAGGTCATCTTTAAGTATCTACATGTTGATGTTCCTTTAAACTCTATAATAACCATTCAATAACCAGCAGTGTTCACAGCATACACTTTATATTCAGCTTTAGATCATGAACTGCCTCATTTGTTATTTTCACTACAAAAATCAATAAATACTTTGTCAGGATGTGAATCAGAAAACTAACTTGAGTTTCCACTTTAAACATCCCCCTTATTATTTTGGTCTGAGAATTTCCCAGCATGCCACCTTTCTGTTTGAATATTTCCATTCACTGGTGTCCCTTTCTGCTTTACTGACTGAGTCACCACCGTGAGAGACCTTCAGAGAAAATACCAAACAAACAAACCACTGTGTGCCAGGAAACGGTACATACACTTTCTCTGGCATTGAGATCAGTCTGTGTGTGTGTGTTGTTGTTGTTGTTGTTGATTTTAATCTCAGCTTCTCCTCTCCAGCACCACATAACGGCCATGATCACATACAAACAGGAGACGCAGCCTTTTACTCCAAAATGATTGCTTCTGCTGTGTTTTCATTACCTCCTCAGAGTATGAAGTCACATTAGTGCTTCTGGGGAAGCTCCAACACATTTGTCTCCATTTAGTTTTGACTGCTCGGTGATGTGGCACACACATGCATCAGTGACCGGGCAGTACGCTGGAAGTTTATACAACAGGACAACTTGTTCAGTTAACTTGGAGTGTAGCATCGGCACAGCTGCTCGGCGCGTTTGTTCTGCAGCCTAATGTGCACAGCCTGTGTTGTGGAAGTGATTTGCGATCGGCATGACAAAGCAAAGCGAATTTAGCAGCTGGTTAATGCTTCATGTGGAAACAAAAGGGGCTAATTCTCCTTGTCGGAGCATGTGGAGAGCTGAGTTGTCCTCAAGAGCACAATAGTTTTTTGTTAGCTGCGTAATCATCATCAGTAAAAACACAAAGAGCACGATGTTCATACTGTCTGAAGTGTCTGTTCAAAAGCTGTTGGACTCAAATTCCTGTCAATATTCTGCTTATTTCTGTCAAAGGAAAAATAACTGTGCACGCTTTTATTGTGAGTGCTTCATTTTATTTTGCTTTGTTAAGGTTAGTGAAAATGCAATCGACGCAGCAACAATAACAGCAACATGACAATAAATTCAAGTTAAGAAGCAGGAGACAAGGCAGAGACAGACTGACACATCCATCATCACACTTTGCTTGCCAGCGAAGCAGGAAGCAGGACTCGAATGCAGACTCATGGAGACGAGCAGAGCAGGTGAAAAAGGGGCTTTATTAAACAAAACACAAACAGAGGGTGCTGCACGAATGATGGCAGGAAAAAGCCAAAACCAGTCCAACGAGATAAATCCACAAGAAAACTGAGAAAAACCAAACTACAAAAACTCCAGATGGGGTGGCAAGCACAGGGTCCAACACAGGATGCAGCACAAAACAAAGCACAGGATGAAACACAGACGAGCTGACAAAGACAAGACAGGGAGTATGTGTGAGGGAGCAGTGATTATCAGACAAGACAGGTGAGCTACATAAGGGCAGGGCCAGCGATCAGAGAGAGAGGGACGAGAACCAAGACAGGACGCGACACTAAACATAAGACAGAAAGTGCAAAATAAAAGACAGTGACACGAATAACTAAGACGAGGGAGACACAGACAGAGAAGCTGGGGGGAATCAGTAAACCAAGAAATTCAGGGAGAACAAGACACAACAAGAAAAACCAAAACCATCGGTGACCATGATATTGTTAGTGTGTATATGGCGCTGACTCCACACCCTACACCAGAGGTCTCACACTCAGGCTGCTCCACTGTTATAGTATCGTCATCTCATCAGAGGACCACTTCAACATTCAAGTGGTACAAGACAGTGCAGTGTTTCAGGGTTTTTTCATTATTAGTATGTTTACAGTATTTAGCAAATTACTAGTTTGTATACATTTTTCCATACAGTTTGGTTCAAGTCAAAAGTCAAAGTCAACTTTATTGTCGATATGATCTGACCAAATAAACTGTTGTTATAAAAGAAAAGTATGTAAAAAGTCTTCAACATAAAACGTTCAGGCAATTTATAACTATTTTCCTTGCTGTATTTTATTGTATATGCCATCGTTCACCAACTTTTGTTAAGAAGAAATGCACCATTAAATCCTACTCACATAATTCTTGTGAAGATGTGACATTCACTAGTGTTTTCTCATCACAGACACACATATTTAACCTGCTGACATGTTTATGCAAACTTATTGAATATTGTTTTGTTCAATTCTATAATTGTTTAATAGCATAAAATTTGAGTTACATATTTTTTTTTCATCAGTTATAATATATTTTATACCATTTCCTCAATTAACCCTTTAACACCTGAGCCTGCAAATTCCCACCTGGACTTTTTATGCTTATTTTGATTTCAAATTCAAATTTAACTTGCAAAATGTGCAGTTGCAGTGTTTTTGTTCACTAAAAGTCTAAAATCAAATTCTGTTTTTGTGTTTTCCTACTATTCTTGTTTCATCGTCAC
>OOFC01048309.1:15148-25153 GCA_900323345.1 Pseudochromis fuscus
ATAGCATAAAATTTGAGTTACATATTTTTTTTTCATCAGTTATAATATATTTTATACCATTTCCTCAATTAACCCTTTAACACCTGAGCCTGCAAATTCCCACCTGGACTTTTTATGCTTATTTTGATTTCAAATTCAAATTTAACATGCTAAATCTAAGATTCACGTGCAATTGCAGAGTTTTTGTTCACTAAAACTATAAAATAAAAATCCATTTTTGTATTTTTCTGCTGTTCTTGCTTCATCATCACTGTTTTTACACTCTTACAACACATAGTATATGCTAAATCACCTACTTTGTCGGCGCTAGAGAAATTACCGTAATGACCCCAAATTCACTGTAAAGTGCAACTTCTCAGCTCTCGGGAACCGTTGACATTTTTCTAATTGTGCAAACTGTGACATAGTTACGGTAATCCAAAGACGCATCTGCAGACCTGTCCCGGTGACACACTCGGAATTAAAGGGTTAAAAGGTGTCATTCAAAAGGGCAGGTCTGTATTAATGATGTGGTCGATGTGAACAAATAAAAGCTGGACCCCAATTACAGGCCAAAAAAATACAGGAGTGGATAAACGGAAAATGGTGAAACATACTGGGACATGTTAATTTGAATTATTTGATGTTAATGAGTTTATACAATGATTCAGTTCAGGTAGAAACAGCTGATTACTGGTGGTGCTGGTAAGTTTAGTGTCACTGAACGTGTTAAGCTTGGTTGCTAAGGTGATGGGGAAACTACAACAACAGTGCCTGTTGTTCAATCCAGTTCAGTACAGGTCAGTTTATTTGTACTGCTCCAAATACAATACCTTACAATATTGAAGTTATTCTACAGAGACAAAAAAAAGCACTTTCACCCAACAACAGACCAATAGAAAGCCCTAAGAGGACCACCCAGCTCACAAACAGATTGCATCTCTCTACGTAAGATCAAGGCTGTTGGCATATTGCTTCATAAACAAGATATGTGATTAAGGCTTCAAAGAGATGGAAAGCTATATGATACAGGCATGGTGACATGAGCGGTAGCTTCATTCAAGTCAGGGTCTTATCCTGCTGTGGTGCTTGTTCGATATAGAAATGAATTTGCAGCCCCTTGGCCTACTTTTTATGCAAATAGAAAGCTCTCAACGTCAGAAGGGAAGCTTGCTAATATCAAATTACCATCAGGGTGTAATTTACCATCAAATAACTTTGTGTTATTGCCTGCTGGTGGCCTGTTTTGTCTCTGCTTGCTCTATTTCCAGGTTGAAAGTACGGGAATCATCTAATTTGTAATTTTCTTATTGACGACAATACATGGGAGGGCGGCATAATAGCATCCCCCTGAAGGGAGAATGATCCCGGACTTGCCTACTCATATATGCAACAGAGATCCCACTCAGAGGTGGGCTGTGAAAGGAGCACGCTGAGTGGAAGATGAGCTTTTTGTGCATGACAGCTGAGCTCAGATGAAACTGCAAGGGTTCACGATGGACAGCCTGTGATGATAAAAGCCCTCCAGTTTTAGGTAGAATGAGGTAAACACAGTTGCAAATCATATTAATAGGACACTGGATTGAGGTAAAGTAAGGCCTCTAGATGTATGTGTCCTACTTTGGCTTTGAGCCACACTTCTGGCCCAGAAACCAGGAGCGAGACATGGCCTTTCATTTTAAACTCATCCTTCATCCACAGGTAAATGTCAATTCTGGGTTATCAGGATTGCCCTATTCAATATTCAAATATGACACATGGAAGAAAAATTGTGTTTACTTTTCATTGTTCTCCTACTCTTTGAAAAGTAGGCTAATATGGCAATAATAGTGCATCAGTGTCCTCGATGTGGCTTTTTTTATTCAGAAAAAAACAGCACATTATAAACTGGGAAAGATTCTAAAAATATATACTGCAAAACCCAGGCAAAGAATTTCACCTTGAAGGCAACAACCAGCCTCAAGTATGTCAGAAAATAAAGCAGGGTGTTAAAAACTTCTCTGTATTCGTCTCATCAGCTTTTAGGGCACGGATATGACTTCCTGAATTTGTTTTCATAAATGGCTAGTTGTCTTGTCATAAAACATGTCGTGAAAGCAGCTTTCAATGAAGGCTTTGTTTCCAAAGATACAAGACTTTATCTGTGAAGTGCACTGGTGAGATGCTTTGAGAAGAAAAAAAAAATCACCATGTGCCTCCTGACCACAAGACCAGGTTAAAAATGTAAACATGTGGTGCCTCTCACCCACCCAGAGTCTGTCAGAGGTCTTCTTCTTTTGTACTGTAAGTTAAGTGATCATAGTAGTTGCAAATCGCAAACCAATGAGTGATGAGTTACAAGGGGAAACAACAAATGGTTTCAACAAAAAGGCTGAAAATATGTTTATTTTGGTGTATCAAATGTCAGATATTAAGCTAACTGGCTGCTAAGACCAAGGAAATCACCCATGAACTATAGGACTCTTTCTAAGGTTAAAAAAATCTCAGTACAGTGAGCATTACATGTACCGTTTAGTGTTAGATGTAAGTGGTAAAGAATGACTGTATGACCGTACAAGGGCATCACTGGCTGAGAGAGGATCACACAACAGGAGTCTGTGTTGCTTCGATCATCAGTTCACTGGAGGAGTTTCAGAGAAATCAGCTGGTGGATCCTTCTCTCTGAGCTTTATCTCACCATCACATTTGCCCTTTAGTTGTAACACTGATTATCATCGTCACAAAGACTCAGCAGCTCAGATACAGGCTGAGTGCAGATGTGTTTCGACTGGCTTCTGCCCTTTCACATCTAAAATACATCAAAAATCCTCTATAGTCAAACAATGTAAACTGTTTTACTAACACGAGAGCACAAACCTCTGCCAAGGCATAAGTCATTGATGTGACCAATTGATAACTTTCATTTACGTGTCTCCCATTGCAAGAGAGGGATTTTCAATGTTTTCAGGGTCTTGATCTTCCTGGGTCACGCAGCGATGCCCAAAAGTGTCTTTGGGTCATATCATACCGATCTATCACATCCCACGCCTCTGAAAAATTCTCAAAATCAGATGTTAACTTTCAGTATCTTCACCACAATGCGACAGATTGTAAACATTATCATCCTGAATGTGTGTGTCCAGCAAGATGTGACAGAGCTATGATTTATTTATTTATTTATTTATTTTTAAGCAATTGCCTAGTAAAAGAGATGAGGATGTTCTCGGATTTTTGGGAAATTTGGACAGCCTGGATCCCATCCTCTGATCTGAGCCCATATGTAATCATTTGTTTATTGAGTAAAACTGTATCTCTCAAAACAAAATCCCTTCTGTTCAGTAGCTTTTCCTTAATGTTGCTAACAAACCAAGAGAAAGACAAACAATCCCAGACTGAGCAAATATTCCACAGGTTTTTCCTTTCTGTCGTTTTAACCTTCACTCCTTTCAGTCTCTTATTTCCGGCTCTGTCACCGGGGATTGACTGGAGAGCGCTGACGTCACAGTACAAGTGTGTGAGTAGGTGAGTAGGTGGCCGGGTTCCCCCAGGCTTCTCAGGCAAACCATTGTTCTTTGATGGCAACATATAGAGCAATTAAATCCTCTCGAGCACAATGGATGTGGACGGGTTAGGTAATCCTTGTGTAGTTATCTTTCTTCCAAGCCAGAGCCATCCCCTCTATATTGCCTGACCTAACGTAATCAGCCCTGCCTGGCCTTGGTACATTGTGAGCTTTTTCTCAGGAAAATGCTTGTGCATTACAGGCAGTGTCCTTTTCTACTACTTCCGCTGTAGCCTGGAGGGATAACCTTAGTCCTGAGGGCATTTTTTCTTTCCTGAATTTGTCAATGCCACAGACTTTCCAAAATGGCCCATGTGACTAGTTGAACAAAACAGTGACTAATATTAATGTATTTGATCCTTCATCTCTGTGGTTGCCTTGATTAGGAAAAGATTCTGATGGTTAAAGAGATAAAAATGCTTTTTTTTTGTATTAAATGAAAATGGAGTTGTCAGACGCTCCTACTTCCACTTAAATAATCAATCACATATCTGCAAGAGGACAATTGTCAGGTTTGTTTAAAGCATTTAAACAGATAACCAACATTATCTCTTTAAATGACAACAAATCCCACATGAATGAATGAATCTAGCATAATAATAAATACTGTTGGTGAAGCCAAAGCCTCAAATTGTATTCTTCTCATCTCAGAAAGCCTCTTTATTATTTCCAAAACTATTAAACACATCAGTAACCCACAACATCTCCCAGGGTCATCTTTATTTCTGTGGGCATGTGGTGTGATTAAGTTGATCTCACACACAATCCTGCTGCTGAAGTGTCTCAGAAGTAGGAGCTGCCATCTTGTTAGCAGAGCCTGCACAGTATAGTGAGCAGGTGGTGGAGATGTGTCATTGAAGCTCTTGCCTGTTGTCACAATGGTACAGACTCTGATGGCAAGATGGCAGCCTACATTTCTGAGCTATTTCAGCTTCATGACCTCAAGTGCATCCTCAGAAAAGCACAAACTGCTCTAGTTTGGAGTCCAAAATGTGTTTTCAAACAATAGGCTGTTTATAAAAGGTGGACATAGTCATTGGGTCAAAAAAAGTGAAGCTAAAGGTGAAGTACAAAAAGTACAATGCTGCCAAATGTTGGCTCCAAAACATCTCTGGCTCCAATTGACCTCAATTCAAAAATTAACTTCACAATTAAGTCTTTTTTTTCATTAAGTCATTCTGCTGGTCCATCTAAAAATCATTTCATAATAAAGCTAATTAAAGATAGTTAAAATTCCTAATTAAAGGTAATTAAATTGAGGTAATTAAAGTTAAGGTTTTATGTCCTCAAAGAGAGGTATGTTTGGAGGTATGACGGGTTGGATTGAAAGACCTGGTCTCAATCACTGCCCCTTTAGCCCCGCCCCTTTGCTGCTCCCCAGCTCCACCCTCTTATCCAAATATGGTCCCTTCTGGCTCCAAATGGCAAAATGGTGATGACCAAATGTCCAAACTCCTGCCTAAAAGTCAACTCCAAAAACTAACTACATCCATCTTTCTAAATGCACTCTCACAATTACACAAGTGTGTGTTAATCCACTACTGAAAATAGTCCTCACAAAAAAAATCCTTGTACTTCTCTGGTTGATTCATGGAATTATGTGTTTGATGTTGTATTTTTATCAGTATCAGTTATTTGTATCAGTCCTTTTCATCCAAGTTTCCGGTCCTCTTTGGTGAAATCATGTGGTTCTTTGGGAATAATTTAAGTAACAACTTTATATCACCAGTTCTTAATAAAACCACTGACATTAGACCACATGCTTTTTTTATAAGAGGGGAGTGAAGTTGCCATTAATAGAGCTTTTATCACTCATCACGCTGCCCTGTTGCTTCTAAATTCCTCGAAAACCCCGCGGCTACACATTTACATAACTGCACCAATACAATCTTTCCACTGTCATTGGGGAGACAGTGATTGGAGGTCATTTATAACGCTCTCATTCCAGTTCCTGTGAGTCCAGTTCTAGTGTTAGTCTTTGAATTTCAACAACGACAAACACACAAAAACAAGTATCATTATTATTATTATTATTATTATTATTATTATTATTATTATTATTATTAGTGTTTTCTGTTGCCTTTGCTTTGGAAACATGCCCACTAAATGCAGCTATGTGTTGGAGCTATTACTATCCCTCAGCCATGTGTTGCCTTAGCTTATTTGCCGTCCTTTTAATCAGAATTATATGACAAACAAATCCTCGATAAGCACTTTGCAGCTCGCCATATGGGAAACGGTGTCGCTCCTGCTTTATTGTGTTGAGCGGTAGGCCGTCCATCCAGCCTGCTTACAGTAATTTAATTAAACAAAGCGAGTAGCACATTTCCTTCCCATCATTCCCTGGTATGGACACATTCATCAGGCCAATAAAGAGTGTAATGTGTGGTTGCGTTTACCACAGGAGGACACTTCCCAGGGATAAAAACCAAAGGAGGAGTCGAGAAATAGTTGAATGAAACAAGATGTTATGAAAGGACCTGGCTCATCACTGGGCTTAACTATCCACTCAAAACAGCAACTGGAGTGATTGTCTGTGGTTTTAGCTTCCACCTGTGCAGAGGATAGCTCAATTTGACACTATATTATACATTACCTTTTCATCATGTATTATGTGACAGTCATGTTTGATCTGTGATCATAGTAATGAGTACTAGGAGGTAATACACACATACATACACAGTATGTATGTGTGTAAACTGAGAATGAATTCCATGTCAGATGGTTTGAGATTATTCTGAAGGATATAATACTGCAGAGAAGCCTGTGTGAATACTTAAACTTGCAAATGTGCATATGTATGAGCACTTGTGTATAGTGAGTATTATTTTCTGCTTATACATGAATGTAAGTGAGTTGTTTTGATTGAGAAGGACCAAAACAAAACACCGAGCTAATGCTGTGGGGTTTTTTTCAGGGATATACAAGCAAAACATTGCATCAAATATCAGCAGCTTTTATCACTTCACAGTAATTTCCCAACCTCGTCCTTGCATATCCCCCCCTCCCTTTTCTGATTAATTTCTCTCTCTCGCTCTCTCTTACTCACTCACTCTCCTTTTTTTTTTTTTTTTCTTGATCGCTGTCTACCTCTTTGTGATTGGCCGAGAGGGATGATGACACATCGGAGGCAGAGGCAGCAGACCTATAAAGCCTCAGCTCTGGCTCCGTTCAAACACAGACAATCTCGCTCTCTCTCTAACTGAGCTCCTACTAAACGGATATTTAAGCACCATCTGACTGGGACACCACCCCTCACCCCTTCAGCTCCAACCTGCTGCTATGTGTAAAGGATTGGCATCAATGTCGACCGGCTGCTTGGAAAGGTACACGGAGTTTCCTACAAACACTCAGACAGCTGATGTTTGTTTTGGGGATTATAGGATAGAAGAGGAAGAGCACAGCTCTGCTGAGTTCTTGTTGTGCATCAGTGTGTGAGAATATGTGAAGCTAACAGGCACTGTCAGTTCTAGGTTGTGCTAAATGTAGACTTTGCATTGAGAGTCATGCCCTGCAGAATTTTCTTGCACAGTAATTGCTTGTCAGTCTGTATGCAATCAGGATCTTGTAAAAGAAATGTATCTAAACTGTTTTGCTTTTTCTTTCTAGGGCCAAGGAGCTGAAAGCAAGACTGGGAAACATCTTGCAAAAATCCAACTGGAATCTATCCTGTTGCAAAATAGGGAAAAATAAGTAAGCATCACATATACTTTACTATACTACTACAATGTTCATTTACGTTGTTGTTTGTTTGACAATATTCTGTGTAGAATCTAATCGTGCTTCATCTATTTTCAGGCCAACCCTGGAGGAATGCCTCAGGTGGAAAGAGTCCTTTGAAAAACTCCTGTCCAGCAAATGTAAGCAAACCTTTAGATTTGTGCTTTTTTTGACACATTTGCACACAAAACAAGTGCATTCAGATGCCACACACAGAAGCACATGCAGTCTCCATGGGGTCATTATGTGCACAAAGTAATCAAATCTCCTCTCTTTCCTCAGATGGACTGTGTGCCTTCACAGCCTTCCTGGTATCTGAGTTCAGCGAGGAAAACGTTGCGTTTTACTTCGCCTGCGAGGATTACAGGAAGACCAAGTGTCCTGCCAAACTGTCTGCTAAAGCTCACAAGATCTACGATGAATTCATCGGCAGCGAAGCTCCCCGGGAGGTAAGGACACACCAAATCTCAGAAGAGTCACTGTTTCACACCTTTTGTTGTTAATACTCTCTTCAAAATAGACAAAAAGAAACTAATATGTTGCATTTCTTTGTTCTTTCTTTTAGATTAATATTGACCATGAAACCCGGGACATCACCAAAGCCAACTTGCTGGCCCCCTCACCAGCTTCTTTTGATCTGGCCCAGCATAAGATCTACATGCTCATGGCCAAAGACTGCTACCCTCGATTCCTCCGCTCTCCGGCCTACAGGGATCTGGTGTGCCAAGCCAAGCCCAGCACCAAGGCCGCCCAGCAGTCCCAGCTCGAGAAGAAGGCTTGAAAAATTTCTCCATGAGCCCACATGGGATTGTTAGTAGTCGCCTTAAGATTTGAGACAGCCGGAGAGGTGTGGCGTTGGATGCTGCATCGTGAGGCTGGTACCGACATCTTTGCAAGATGCCGGGTTTCTCGTGAGAGAAGCGTTGGACGGGCATGTTCTGCAGATGCCGTCTCTTTAAAGATAAGAAAAGGCTGAGGAGGAAAAAAAAGGAAAAGTTTAAAGCTGGTGCTTTAAAGTGGACTGATGTGTTGATACAGGTGGAGAGAAAAGTCAAGAAAAAGTCAAACTAAACAGACTGACAATCAAACAGGAGGGCAGCTGGAGTGGGAAATGCACTTTCTTTCTTTGCCACTAGGCAAACCTTTGTGGTTGTGATGTGAAATGTCCCTGTGTCTAAGCTGTACATCATTTGTAAACAGGCATGTGGGGTAATTTATGAATTTGTATTTATTTGCCAGTTATATATTTGTTGTATTTTTACAAGATGGAAACAATGTGCAATTTAATTTATAATATTCCAATATTTATATCACTGTTGGTTTTTTTACATCAAAGCAAATAATTTATTTGAAAAATAAAAACATGGAAAAATAGCTTCAATGTTTTGTCCTTATTGAACAAATCCTGATTTAATTTTAATCTGTGGAGTATATGGTGAGATGCTGAGAAACATATTTATTTCTAGCAGCAACAGAAAAAAGATTCAGCCAAACTCATGGGTATCTTAATATCTCATTCACCCTGGTGACATAATGACACATTGAATGTCAATATATAGTGAGGTGACGTTAGGTAGTTGTGCGTCTGCATGTGTGATCATTCACATTATCTGATGTGGAAATGGTAATGGCGCTGGTGCTCTCTATTGTGAGGCGTGCTGTAGATGGTGTTGTGCAGGACTGTTATTCACCAAGGAAACTGTGTCATAAAGGCCTCACACAGCGAGCGCCGTCCTGCACCCAGCTTTTGTCCAATACTGTGGCAGTGAGGAGGCTTCTAGCAAACAGGAAGCACAGGAGATGATGTGACAGCATTCACGTAATACGAAGAGCTGTAAAAGTTTATTATTACTTTAGACACTGTTTGCACTGGTCATCAACTTCAGGCAGTAAATGACAGTAAAAGCTGCTACCAGGCCAGAGCCCAGGCTGCTGCCGCTTCCTCACCAAACAATCAGAAAATACATAACTGTGAGGGGATAAAACAAAACCCTCCAAAGCCTGTAGTTAGATAATAATAATAATTACAGTGATTACATTGATTACAGTGATGATGCCGGTTATATAACTTGTTCTCATTAAAATATTAAAAAGTCACCATTGTGTTTGCTTTGGTACGGTGCATTTTTAGGAGCAGGCAAGAGGACAGAATGTGGCTGAATGTCTACTTTGTGTATTCAGATGTCATCAATGTAGAGTGGAGCCATTATTGGGTGTACAACAGCTGGTTCACAAGGCCTGATCCATATGAACATCTCATCATGCTGCCTCCTTCTCCATAGTAACCTTTTGACATTTTAATCTAGATCTAAACATAACAATGACCATCTGGAATGCTGGTTTGGATTTTTTATTTTATTTTCATTTTCGGAGTGATAGCAGGGGACATCTAACAAGTACACATTCAGTTTTCAGGATGGAAATACCAGATAAAAATCAATTTTTATAGTCATCTCAGACAATTTCACAGACAAAAGAAGAGCAAATATTCCTTGTTACAAATTGAACTGGATGAATTAATGTAACTTTAAAGTTTATCAGTTGTTTAGTTATTAGTCCTAAAGACCATCTTGATGCTAAGCCTTGTATGGTGGGAAACATTTAGCACTCACCTTCATGATTTGATCTGATCTGGTGCTTGTGTGGCCATACAAAAATGTGATGTAACATTGCACCACTCTGTATTTGGAAGTGCTGAATTGCACAGTGTAGACAACTTGGAGCAAACTGTTAGACAGCATCTCAAGTGGTTTTCTGTATACATA
>OOFC01048309.1:33725-54025 GCA_900323345.1 Pseudochromis fuscus
ATGCGACGAGGCTAAATGTATCGGCGGCACGGAGCTTGCTAGCTTGTAAAAAGCTAACGAGCTTCATGCTGCCGATACATGAGCCACACCGGTGTTTAAGCCGCAGGGTTCAAAGCGTCAGAAAAAAGTAGCGGCTTATAGTCCGGAAAATACGGTAAATTGCTTATTTTGTCCAAAACCACTCACAAATATATTAATTTTATTATCATAGCAGATCTAAAAGATTCACTTCAGTAAAGATTCAACCAATTAAAGCTTAAACTATAAAAAAAATGACCTAATAGCAACTAAATGATCAGATTTGTTAATTTCTGAATGCAACATGCTTATCAGGAGAACAAAGAAAGCAGTTTAACTTCAGACGTACACAACATAAATATATCCAGATGGCATTTTAAAAATATAATGTGAAATCTGGAAAGCATCTTTGACTTTTAATTATTTTTTAAAGTGCAATCAACTGACTGCGTTACTGAATACGCAAAATAAATAAATAAAAATAAAACCAATCAAACACAAAAACAGCACGACACTCTAAAGCCAGGCCGAGCAGAGCTAACAGAGACGTTCAGACACTTACGATAGCCTGAGCCGGAGCTGCTCTCATAACTGTAGTTGGCTTTTTAAAAATAGAGAGAAGAAATAACTTATTAGTTGATTACCATCGGCGTGCGGTGCTTGTTGCACACTTTTAAGGAACCTGTATCGAACAGGGCAACACAGAGTTAAGTGTAAAATTCCTTACTCTTGTTATAGCTGGGTCCTGAGGGAAACTGTTTGCCTCGGCCCCGCCCTCGACCTCCTCGGTTGGGCCCCCACCCGCGGGTACCAGAGTCTGAAGGGATGCCTCGGATCGTACCGAATCCTGGGATGTGCTGTGGAAACGGATGATGACAGGAACTTAACACAAATCCACTTCAGTCCTACATTTAGGTTCACGCACTGAATATATTACCATGTCTGTGTAGGTGACCTTCTTCTTTGAAATATTTTTGTCGGCCAGATCGTCGTCGTCTGGAAAGAGCTTCTCCAGAGCAGCCAGAGCAGCGTAGGCCTTCGCTTCCTTCTTGTTAGAGCCCCTACCTTTAAACTTCTGCCCATCAACTTCCACCTGAGACACAGGAGAGACATCAGATCATCACCACTACATCTCAGTAGGGTTTATTTCTCTAGAGGAAGGTGGGGTGGTTTTAATATCATCCAACCTGCTCAGTAACCCAGAGCGATGGCGTCTTATTTGAAGTTTTTTTTCTGCATCAAGACGTTTTGCATTTTAAATCTCAGTGTGAAGTTTAAGAATTAGAAAATCAAAATAGCTTTGTCACTGATGTTTATGATTGAAACATGTTAAGACTAATCATTGGGAACCAAAGCCACCAAGAGGACTACACCTGTTCAGTTCATTAACAAGCTGTTGTAATGTCAGGATGTCATTCATGGATGTACAGTTTAAATGATCTTATCTGCTGAATCATAGGCAAGGATCTATGGATGTTTGTGTTTATTTGTGTTCTGTTTTGGTTGGTCCCGCTAAGCGTCCATGTTTATTACTGACCATATGGTGTGACCCTGCTCAGAATAATGAACTGCGGGAACACACATAATGTTAATCTCACCCAAATGAGGCTTAAGCAACGTCAGCATTTTTTTTTTTTTTTTAATCCTCCACACAAGGGCTTTAACAGATTACACAAATTTAAAAAAAAAAAAAAAAAATCTCTAGTTTTTTTTTTTTAATGGACCAAACATATTTCATCAAAAAAACCCAGGGCCTGAGGACATCACTCTAAAAGGTTTCTAATTTTAGTTTTACTTCATATTTGAAAAGCAAAGGCTTAAAATGAACAATATTTTGATTTATATTTTCATTCTTGCTTCCTGCTTGTGAAACTGCTGAGTCACCTCCATGACGAAGCACTTTTCATGGGAGCCCCCCGTCTCTGCGGACAGCTCATACTTCAGGCTGCGACGCTTCTCATTCAGCTCCATCACAGGGTTCTTGCCATTTTTAGTCAAGATGGGACCCTGACCAGTCTGTGCACAGCAAGATCAACAACAGCCAGTGAATACATAAGAACAACATATTGTTTGTTTATATTTTGCCTCAGAGAAACTCTGGTACGTACATCTTCTGATGTAGGAGAGGTCACAGCAGCGGCTTTAGCTGATTCCTGGGGTCCTTCAGCCTCACCACTGGAGTCTGGTTTTGATTCAGAGCCTGTGGGAAGACCGAGATCTTGCAAGACCTGCAGATGACAAATATTAAAACATTAACAGACACATCAAACAGCAGCAACTCTAATTTAGGAAATGCACCCAAATAGGAGCTATTATCTGGTGTTTGATATAAGTAATATGTCTAGGAGCCTATCAGTACACTACAACAGCAATCTGGGCCAAAAAGTGAGCTGGAAGAGCAATGAATACCCTACAGCACAGCAGTCAATGTCAGGTAGGTTCTTTAAAACACTTTGTTAAAGCAAAGAGAATGTAAAATATTGCAGAAAGAATAATAACAGTCTTGCCTTAGTGGCTACATTGAGTTTGGCAGCTCGTTTGGAAGGACCTGTTGCTTCATAGGTTTTCCCATTCAGGTCCACGGCCATTGTGAAGACCGGCTCATGGACCGGACCAGTCTGCGATGTAAGTCGGTACTCCAGGCCAGGTCTGTACTGGTTCAGACGCATCACAGCATTCATGCTAAGATCCTCGGTGACTACAGAAAACATAACAGATAAGAAGTAGAAGAAGTAAAGTACAAGTATATATTATTACAGTCTAAGGAAAAAAAGAGGTAATTTTCAAAGTTATATCTATATAATTAGGTTTCAATAAGAGTCCATTATCCACTCTCAGGGTGGATATTTTGACAGTAAAAAGCCAACACTATTGTTTACTGACATGATTTCCTCTGAAAACGTTTCTGGAACTTGAGAAACTTCCTCTGTTTGCTGTTGAGATGCTGCTCTTCCTCATCTTTCTCCACCTCTGTGTACGATCTCTTCGCCGGCTGGTTGAAGTACCCGGCAGGAGCTATCTGATCTGCAGGAAACAACAAAAAAACACCAGCATGAGAACCAATGTTTTCTTGATAATGTTAAATGACACCTGATCTACACAGGAAGAAAACAGAATCTAGATCATTGACCTGTGCCACTTTTGCTACTTGCTCCTGAAGATTTCCGTGGCTTCATAGGTTTGCAGTCCATCCCCAGCACCTTGTGCATCTGTCCAAACGCACACAACCTCAAAGCAAACTAAGAAAAACATCAAAGTTAGGCACCACTTCAAGGGTTAATCTTATAGATGTACAAGTACTTGCATGTGCAGCCTTACCTGAGCACTCTGCGTGATGTCTTCCCGCTGCTGCATACTCAGAGTTGCGATGGCGTCGACCGTTTCCTTCTCACATGGATCTTTAATTCCAGGGCCATCTGTGCAGAGATTTGGTTAAATTTGGACATTAATGCTGGTACCAGTGTAAAAACATTCACACCAGTTTGACAGCGCAAAAAAAATCTTACCTCCCATGAGGATTCCCGAGGCAACGCACTCTAAAACCCTGCGGAGGGACTCGCCTACGCCCATCGGTCTCTCTGATGTACCAATAGCCTTCTCCACCAGCAGCTCAAGAGGCTGAGAGGAGACGAGAGCACAAACACTTAACAAGATGCTGCATCACAAACAGACTCCAATATCCACTGTGCTGCTTCCTCACCCATCCTGAGAGTGGCGTCCAGGTGGGAACACGAATGCACAAGTCTCTCATGATCCGGATCACAATGACGGCAGAACTCAGGTCACTGACTTTTGCCTGGAGACACAAACAAAGTCCAGTTCAGTTAAAAGGAGCTGCTGCCTCTGATGCCACTGCACCTCTGTGCTTTCTGAGTTTCCACGAAACGGTTCAGAAAACGAAGCAAGCACAGAACGGTCAGAACTACTGAGCTGTCTCAAGATCAACACCCGGTGAAACTTGTACGTTTCTCAGTGTTTGATCTTTTTTTGCAGCAGCAGTGGAGCTGAAATTGAGAGAGCTCAGTTTGAAAAAGTATATGCTGTGTCAATACCAATGATTTGCCCACTTCGGTCATTGGTATGGATCAGCAGATGACCCTCCAATTCTTTTAAAACTTCGACAATTTATGTAGATTATAAACTACATCAACAAGAACTGAGAGCAGTTTTAAAAACTTTTACTGTCGCTAAATGGACAGGAAATATAAAAGAGATCAAACAGTTCAACCTTACGTACAAATAAGGACGTGAATGCAAACCTGGAACCACTTGGCGTGGCGGAGAGACGCCAAGGCAGTTAGGCATTTCTGCCTGTCCAGAACGTCCGGCGGATCGTTGACTGTTCGCGTTTCTATTGACGAGGTGGGGTAAGAAGAAAAGGTACAGTTTGACCAAGGGGGTCGGCTCTGTCTTGCAGCTCAGGGAGTAGCAGCTTTTCCCAAACCACCAGCAGAGGGGAGAAGGGGGTCCCCATCTACCTAATGTGTAAATCTTTGGTCCCAGCATGAAAAATAATAATCACCTGTCATGTATCCCAGCTAACGTTTCCACAGTGTGTGAAAGTGGAGGAACAAAAACACTGTCAAATAGACACAGTAGTAGTTTACAACAGTGCATTAGCATGTTGTGGTTGTAAGTGCACAGCACTACAGTAAATACCCCCTTCCCTCAGCCCCTCGGCTTGGGTTTGCTGCTCCCCACCCCTCCTGAGACAGTGTGTCCAGTTGGTCAAAGGTCCAGCGTTCCTATAAAACTTGACACACTAAAAGGTAATCAGTTGTAATCAACAAGCATTTAGAGAAACTTCACGTCTGCACCACACTGCAGCAAAACTGATGAGTCCCTGCACAACAAGTGGTTTAAATATGGTTTATAACTAACACTGGAAACACAAGAGCCATACCAGCACTGTACAAGTTTTAGCTCATTTGTATTTAAACTACAATTCAACTAATCGATCCCCAAGTTTTATGCTGCTGCAAGTTGGTTGCATGTGTGAAAGGAAAGATTAAAAACTTAACAACAGAGCAGCATGGAGGTGAAGTTTTTGCCTCTGTTTGTCATTTGTTTGCAACATTATGGAAAAACTACTGAGCAGATAAGGATGAATTCATTTGGAGAGACAGGATATCACCCAAGGAACAAGTGATTACATTTTTAGCAAGATCGGAGGATAACAAAATCCCTATGACTCATAATGGGCAAATGTCTTAACAAGGTAGTGTTGCTATTTCACCACAAGAGGGCGACAGTGTTCAGTATATAGCATCAGTGCAACTGGATTATACCAGAGTTTTTTCTGGTACCTGCAATAATTTTAACTACATTGATAATTATTGGGGATATGTCAAAATTGTTGATTAATTAACATTTTAACATTCCCTAACAATTCATGTTTTTTTTTAAGTATAAGAAAGAAAAGAAGAAAAGTAGAACTGGATTACAAAATGATTAATACTAATTCCACCACAAGATATAAAACAAAAATTATTCATTTCAAAGAAGACAGCACTGTCACTATTAGGATTTTAAACATGCACACCCAGTGCAGTGTAGTAATGGACTAAAACTGCACTGAGACTGGTATGGTTCTATATGTGGGGCTTTGGAAACTCCCCCCGATCTTAAAATAAACTTAGACTCTAGTGTAAAAACAGTTCATGCTGATTAATACAGAAGCACCACAAACACACTACTAACCAAACCAAAACAAAACAATGATTTAGCCGTTTCTTTCTCTTTTATAATCTTTTTTCCTTCATTCCATATTTAAAACTCTTCCAGGAGAAGCCACAGAAACCTCATCACTGCCGATCAGTTTTGCTGCAGCTGGTTTCAAATGTACATGTTCAGCACCAAGGACATGCAGTGCGCGCTTTAACTTGTTATTCTTGAAAAAGCCTTCACTTTAAACATGAAAACAACAAGAATAAACAAAGTTTTTTTATAAACAACAAGACCAGAATGTGTCAGCGACTACAGAGGAGATGTAGCGCTGCAAACGGCAGTTTGTCACAGAACGACGACAGGACACTCGAGCGAGTGAAGAGCCAATGGAAGTTGGTTGTTCACTGGCATCAGTCTGGGACAGTCACTGTACAGGCTCCACTGAGGCTTAGTGATGTTGATGCAGTCAGAGTTATGAATCAGTGGAGCAGTACAGTGTCTGCGTACTGAGAACACACAGATCAGGCCTGTGGCAGCTGATGTCGAGTTGGAGGCTGGACCAACATACGCACCTTCTTCTTCTTCTTCAGCCTCTGCGGTCTCTTGGTTCGTCCTGACAAGAGGTGATGTCAGGTGGATAATGAGAGTCAGGACTGACTCCTTGGTGCTCGTCACAACAATGGCTGCATCCCCTGGACACTGGCTAACTGTGTATGTCTCAGCTGAAATAGTCTATAAATGAAAGGAACAAACAGTCAGGAAATCAAAAGAAAGAAATAATATCTACTTCTAAATGTGTGATGATTTTTAGTCATCCAGGTCATGGTTATCCAAGCAACGTTAGGTCAAGTATACTGGACATGGTTGAAGATTCTTGAAGACACTTTGCACCACATCCAAAAAGCTTCTTGGAACTGAAATGAAGAACTGAAGAAGCCTCTTGGATGAAAGATGAAACGTCCTCAAGAACCTTCAACCAAGTCCAGTTGCCTTGATTTAATGTCACTTGCTTTTCCAAGTAATGTGAGAGGAGGGCTCAACTGGATATGGTTCAAAAATCTTAAAGACATTTCACTTCTCATCCAAAATACAAGAGAAGTATGACAGGCGAAACAGCTTCAACTATGTCCACTTGAGCCGAGAGTCAAAAGTAGTTGGATGTGATTTTACAGAGAATACCATCAAACAGCTGTAGGCAGTCTTCTTTACCTCTAACTCTGCAGTTAGCTTTTCAGCAACTTGTTGAAGCAGTGTGATCGTTGGCTTGTTGGAACAAAGCAGCACCAGCTCCAGGTCCTTATCTCCCCTCAGCAGAAGTCCTTTAGCAACCAGGCCGACCCTCATAACGCCACGCAGGACACGCTCTTCTGAATGACCACTTGAAGGAAGAGAGAAATAATAGTTTCAGAAAACGATTCAACTATTTGTATTTTTAAAAAAACAGCTGCAGATGTTAACACTTGTTTCGCGTTAAAACCTTCACAGACAATTTGGGAGCTCTGCCTACCTGTCTGCCTCTGTAGGGTCTTTGTCATCTTTTGGAGTGTCCATCTGGTCAGACACAGACTTGAGGGCACACTCCACATGGGAGACGATGGTCTGCACTGCCTCCAGCTCGTCTGGTGAAGGGTACACTTCAGAGTGTTTGGCCATCACGTAGCGATCGTACGGCCCCGTTGGCATACGGACGGATGCAGATTCCTTAATTGAGAAAAAAAATTAAATAAAATGTCAAGTTTATATTAAAGGATAAAACACCCCAGTGTAAATGAGATCAAATATATATTTAGTTTATACTGTAGTTGACTGCATTAGTATCCATTATAACAGTTTGTACATTACTTATTTATTTTACCACTACTCTGTTTTCCAGTAAAATGCATCATTGGAAGAAAAAAAAAGAAGAATCAGGAAGTACGATATTAGAAGTAACAGTTAGGAAGTGCATGATTTAAAAAAAAACTTGGAAAAAGAAACAACATGCACAGAATATAGCTTTCATACAAGAGGAAGAATAATGTTTTTAAAGTACAAGAGGAAAAAAAAGTGTGATGAAAAACCACCAGATGTTAAAAAAAAAAAAAGGCTCTAAATTATTATGAGCGGGTAATAAAACAACCTCATGATGACGCTGATCTTCAATCTCCTCGATAGCGGCGATGTAGTTGTGGTACTGTCTCAGCTCCTCCTCGTAGCACAGGCAGTCGTACCAGTAACGCAGCTCCTCGTATCTGGAAGGAGGAAAGAGTAGAATGAGGGGCACATTAAAGATGAGCTCCAGTGTTTAACAGTGGTGTGACAACAATGGCGATCTGTCACAGCTGGGATTTTACTTGTGTTCTTCCCTTCAACTGTATTTTAGTGCATTTATTTTGTTTTATTCAGTGTATTTATTCTGGCTTACATGTTCAATGTGTTTTTGTTTGTTGGAGCTCCAGAGACTCTAAGATCAGCTCAATTTCAGGCAATTTAATGACTGTCACTCACGCTTTTACCTCATCTTGTTTGTACAACTGCAATTCTCTATACTTCAAATGCAGCAATCTCATGCCTCATTAAAACAAAAACCAGAGCACATTACTCCTATTTTAACACACAGGTTCCCAAAAAACTTTAAAATTAATTCAAAGGATTTATTGATAACCATTAGGTATCTTGGGATCTTGGAGGGATTAGATCTCTCGACTGGCCTGGAAACACCTCTGGATTCTGCTGGAAGAGCTGGTGGTAATGGATGGAGAGAAGGCTTCTCTCCTGAGGCTGCTACCCTCGTGATCCAGATAGGCGGAAGACAACGAGTACAAGTACTTTTAGGTCCTGCTCTAAGCTTGCACGAAAGTACTGTACATCTCTGAGTTTCTGAGGTCCTCAGCAAAGACTCTGCTAACTGGTCCACAATCCAGACTGATCCAAAGGTGATCAAGCCTTTTCTGTTAGGGCCCCAATTCTGGCAAACTCGTGTCCTTGTCCTAAAACCTTACTTGACACCTATATTATAACTGTTATTTATTATTTTCTAATGACCTAATGCCTATTGCTTTCATCAATATCTGCAATTCTTTTCAATGTTGTGCGACATAAAATAAGTCATTACTATTGCTGTTGTGTATTTACTGAAAAGTGCAGAAACGTTTACTTATAGCAAAATAAGCTGTACCAATAAATAAAAATCAGCATACTTCATTGAAATTGTGTATTCTTCGCCTTTATCACAGTGTGTTTTAACGTAGAACCACAGCATGCTTTAAGTGTACCTGTCAAAATCGTGCGGGAGGAGCCGGTGTCCCTCCTGGATCAGACTGTCCCAGTAGAGCAGCTCCTCATACGCCTGGTGCTCGTCCCACATTGGCGCTGCAGCGGCCGCCATACTGTCACGACTGCGGCACCGAAGCTTCCACCTGTTTCATTTTTGAAGACTTTAGTATAACTGGTGGAGATCCCGCAGTGGCCATACCAATCCTACTAATGAATGACATTACGTTATCCTTGCGCGTGCTTTACGGCAGCTAGCCAGCAAGTTAACGTGCGCACGAAACTTGCCCAGCAGGTTGAAGCAGGTCGTCTGTACGCAAATCAGGAACATATGCAAGAGCATATGCGCGTTTTGATACTGTTGTCAAATAATCCGCAATTCTCCTATTCGTTAAATTAGGGAAGCTAATAAGTTAATGTTTACAGCACTAAACATTTCACGAGACGTTAGCGAGCTAGCTAACGTTAGCCATGAAGCTGGTAGCATTTGGGTAAATTTTCCTGTTAAATGCGTCGACGCCACAAAAATAACCACTGAGCTCTGATCGAGTGTGGTTTGTGCATTGAAAGGCTTACCTTCGTCGAACAGCGAATAAACAGGTGCACACCGTTTAATGCACCGTAGCGCCCCTTTTTTTGATGTTGTCAGACAACCCCTGAACAGTCGCACGAATGTGACGTCATCACGCGGCCTACACATTTTATAAACGAGTGGAATGAAGTCATCAAATCAGATGTAAATAAGGGGAGAAAAAACGATTATGTTATTGCTTTTTTCTACTGTATAAAAGTATAAATGATTAGTTGTGTAAAATACAAGTGATTTAACAATCAAGACTACTTGAAGCCTCTGATGCAGTGATGTCTTGTGACAATTCATATCATAATTGAAAAATCTTTTTTAATAACTAGGGTTTTAATATTTACATAACGATCATACAATCATTGTTTGTTGGATGCAATTGATGGTGATATGCAATCGTGTACCGCTGCTGTCCAGGATAAATTTCCTTCATAGGAGAATCAAGTTTATCCTTATCCTTAATCTACCCAAGACTATCCCTTAGTGTAATGTAGGAGTATGTAGTTATAGCTTAAGTCCTCTGGCAGATCTGCAGCAATAGATGTACACTTTACATGTGTTACCAGGCCTATATATTTATAATGTGCTGACTTATGTTTATACATTTCTACATGTGTAAGATGTGCACAGAATGCAGGACTTTCTCACTTAATTACATTTGGAGTTAAGAATTTTGTAGCAGTTACAGACCAGCAACAAAGTAGCTTGTGGATGCCATTGGCTAGCTGACTGAAAAGACTGATGAGCAGGCTGGCGGATTTTTTTTTCCCATGTTCCAGCTGCAGACCACGTGAATGTGGCTGGAAAGAAACGGTGCTCAGGAGGAAACAGATAAAAGAAGAAGCTTGAATTGTGTTTCTTTGAGACATTTCATCTGAGGTTACTCACATCAGAGTCAGACAGCCTGCCTAGACATTTGCCTTACTAATGAAGGAGTCAAGCCTAAATCAAAAAGGTTTGCTCAACAGCATTCCTCCCTGAATCCACTTGACCTTTGTGGAAAATCCTTTTCAATTTGTACACATCTAAAAAAAATCCTGCTTTGCTACGTTAGACTACACCATCCTCTGAGTAAATCCTGAACAACATACTAATGCACAAAACAAAGTATTGATCTTGTGGGGAACCAGAGGGCTCTGAGAAACTGCTAAGTACAGCAGTTCACTTTAACTGATCACATAAATGCTGCCAGTGTTTCTAAACATTCACGTGAAGTGCTATTTAACTACCAGAATATTAATATAAATAATAATATATAATACATATCATCAATCTTTGCAGGGTAACATTCTTACTAAACATTCTTCTCCAAATGAGCCTATTTATAATGAAGATCATAGAAATAAAACAGCCCAAAGTTTGAGATAAATCACATTGCATTGTTTTATTTACATTCATTTTAAAGTTCTTTACACATCCTCAATAAACTGAGGGTACAATTCAAGTATTTACTTATAAAATGTCTCATTATTTCACAAGAACTATATAAACACACAAAAAGCAAATACATAAACTCAAAAGTACATAAACTCCACAGTTTTTGAATATTAACATTCCTCAATGAAATACATTCAGCAGAATACTTAACATTAGAAATGCCTTCTAAATATTTCTGGGTTTACTCTGGAGTGCCCTCTGATGGTTATATGGATACATCTCAGTTTTTCCACAGCTGTCTAATATAAGAGCAGGTCACTGTGCATTTCTTTTCCACCTTCAAAGCTTTGTGAAAATGAGGTTAAGACATAAAACCAGATGATACTCAGTACCTCCATCAGAACCACTTCTACAAACCTCTCTGAGTCTCTGTGAACAAAGCGTGGTTAGTACTGTGTTTGTATGCTGTGAGCTACATCTTTGTCCCTTGTTGTTATGAGTTTCCTAATGAGAATATAATAATAAGGAATGTTCACTTATTATGAGTAAACCGTAGAACATTTATGATATTTTGTGCAAAATCATAGCATTAGCTAGCTCCCATTTGTTAGCTGAGACAATGAGCTTGTTGGTAAACTTTGATGGTGTATGGAAGAGAAATTTTGATTGAATCTAAATTTCTATCCACCCTCAAAAGCTGGCTTGTCTCACCAAAGTTTGTTCCTTAAATCTGCCTCCATCCAGCTCTTTCTAAAGGTCATTGCACTTCAAGTCCTTCATATGCTTGATGACCTGGAACAAAGTGCAGCCACAAAGTACTTCATCAGTCTTCTTTTTATCTCAGCTTAGACCTGGTGGACCACATTCTTCTCAGAGCTGTGAAAAGAAGTTGGCTCCCAGCGGCCTAATTTATTCTCCCTCAGGCCCGCCTGGCACTTAGCGATGAGGTAGATTTTGCGGAGCACGGTGCGTCGCAACAAGATGTAGACCCAGGGGTCGAGGATCTGGTTCCACGTGGCCAGCCTCACTCCCATCACCATCAGGGTTTTATAGCTGGACAGGTTGTCCCCAATGGTTCCTGTGTAGGAGTGAATCGCTGATATCAGGCCAAAGATCTGCAGGCAAGAAACATGTCACTGCAGTTATTATGTGAGCGACATATCATTGATAGTGAAGCAAAAATAACAGCTTTGTGGTAGCTACAACACACTAGTTATTTAAGACATTACTTCTTTCCAATATGGTTTTCCACCCAGATATTGACATGGCAGCATCACCAATATCAATACATGTTATTATTAAAAGCTAAAATGTAGTAACATTTCAGGCAGAGCAAGAATAATAAGCATCATATAAATACCAAATGAAAAACAGCATTTGTTTTCTGAGCACTCTGAACACCTGCACCTCCAAATTTATACTCATATCTCATAATCCAGTTGTTTTCACTGATATAATTTGGGCAATGTATTTATTTTTGGTAGGAATTTTAAAACTAACTTCAGTTGAGTAAAGTGAACATTGTGTTCCTACAGACAGCTCAGCAGCACACATGTGCAGCAGCGCTACAGAGGAGAAATCTATGTAAACTAAAGTGTGCTGGATACCTGTCCCAATATTTATCTTCCTGGATCTTTTCAAAACAATTTATATTTACACTGGCTTCATTAAGTAGTAACATGGCCATGCTGCATCATATGAAAGCCTGTACACCCAAATTATAAATAAACATTGTGTCTGAGTACACTGTAGTCATGGAGGTCACAAAAACACTGCGATCACCTCTAAACATATTAGATAATGATATCATCTGTGTTGTTTTGTCCTTTACAGACTAGAAGGTGAAGCTAAGAGCTTAACATCTTGCAGTCCTTGAACTGCAGCTATTTATTGATTTCTAAAAATGGGGCTTGTTACAAGTCACATGCAGAAATCTTTTTTTAGCAGGTTGAAATAAAGGTCTGTATATTAATTTTTACTAATTTTGTGAAAAAACCAAGATGCTGTACTTGGTTATTATTGTATCTAAAGGCATATAAAATGACTGTGACTTATCCAGCAGCCTTAGTGGAAACACTGGCAACAATAATCAGATTACTTCTGTAAAAACCAATGTCTATAACCAAATTATAACCTGACTGTATGTGACCCTCTCCCTGTACTTTCAGATACTCACCAGCAGAGGGCTCCAACAGATACATGAGGTGACCATGATGCCGACCAGCTGCACCACCATCTCTATGTCATGAGACTTGGCTGAGTGATGCGAGCCGGGCTGCCTCCTGAGGCGGGCCAGCACCAGTGTCAGTCCACTGATGGTGTTACACACCAGCGCCACAGCTAAAGAGGTCAGACCGAGTCCAGAGAACAGCACTACAAACGCCACATCCACCTCCTCAGTGTCATTGAGCACATTGATGAAGCACCAGGTCCCTGGGTCCTGATACGTGTACGAGCCCAGCTGAAAGCACGGCAGCAGGGCCACACACAGAGCTACCAGCCAGATGAGGAACAGGCAGATCTTTATTCGTGTTTTGGTGACCAAGGATGAGTGCAGCAGAGGTTTAGTAACACCCAGACATCGCTCAGCCGCCATGGCACAGCCCATAAAGAGCGGGCATAAGCCGAAGAACACCATGCTGCCACCCAGGAACTGGCACATGCCGTCCGAGGTGTTGAAGTCCTCAGGGCTCACACCTCCAGAGAGGTAGAGTCGAAGAACCAGGGCACCAGGAATGGCATGGCCAACAAAGTCTGTGATCACCAGTGAAGTGGCAAACAGAAGGAATGTAGCTTTGGAGCGCCGGCGCTGGAGGGAGTAGGCATTAGCCAGGATGAACAAAGCCACAATGTTGGAAACGATCCCCAGTGTCATGGACAATATGACCACGATGACGCCGCCGGTGGTGGGCTGCACGGAGGTGAAGTTCCCCTGCTGCGACAGTTCTTCAACAGCCACCCTGGCCTCCACCTTCCCTCCACTGTCATTAACCAGACGAGGGAGGAGCGGGGAGGCCGAGGAGTTATAGTGGCTCAAAGCTAACATCTCTGCAACCTGAAGGTCCTGAGGTCCATAGCTCATGGAGGCTGCAAGACAAAGAAGAGGAAGATCAGATTTGTAAAGTGCTGAGGATCAAAGTAAAATTCAGATTAATTCCAAACAGTGAGAGTTACACATGACTGTACATATAAAAGAAAAATTCAAGGAGAAACTGGAATACATGAGAGGAATTCTTTCCCACATCATCATCAAAACATCAACTGAGGGAGAAACTTTTAGATTAGTCTCTCCAGTAAACTTCAAAGACTTGGAGAATTCATGATAAGACAAATGGTTGAACAACACTGAACTAAATTTATTTTGACTCTTGTGTGTTTTGAAGACTTCTATCAAATAAAAGAGTTAAATACAAATTTCTACAAGTACTTGACTTTTAGTTTACACTGTCTGTCTAAACATCCTGTCTGAAGCTGATTTAACAGCTGGTCACACTTCTGCACAGTGCCCGGTCAGACATGATGGAGGAAAGCATTTCAGCAACCACACATCCTGAAGACACATCCGTCTACTGAGACAGCTGTCAGGACCTGCAGTGGACTCAGGTTTGGCTGAAGGTCAAGATCATAAGGACAGACTACCAGCATTACTTAATGGTATTCTGTCTGTGTGACTTTAAAAAAGAAGAAGAAGAAGAAGAAGAAGATCTTTATGTGGAGAATCCTCATACCTCAGTTTTCAAAACTGACTTTGCAAAATAATTTCTGGATGAGATTTCTACCAGAATCAGGTCTGAATCTTTATGAGTCCAGCTCCCTGCAGTGTTTCCCTAAAGAAATAACAGATCCTGAAACAAGGGTATTCAAATCCATGGACAATATCTCAATGACCACTTTGTTGGTTGTGGAGGAACTGCTTTTAGATGGTGATTTACAGAGTTGGGCACTCCTCTGCAGAATACTAAGGAGTTTCCTAGAAACCCTGAACATTAAAAAACAAGAGAAATAGTGTGTGTAAAATTATTCCTAATAAAATCTTCAATAAAGATTTTAATTTAAGCAAACTTACACCATTTTTCCTAATAAAAAAAGCAACTTTACTCTTTACTTTTATTGCTAAATTTAAATTAAGAATTGGCTCACCACTAGACAGTTCAGATATCCTTCTCAGTCCAGCTGACTTTTCCTTTTTAAAAACAGATATCCAAATATACTCCAAAGATTATCAAACAAATAATTCAGCAGTCCAGAAACAGACGTAAAAAAGTCTTTTTGTTAAGATCAGAGTTCATATTTCCCTTTGGTAAAGTCCAAAGCTGCGGGAGCAAATAAAAGCACCGAGGTCCTGTGCGGAGTATTTTCCGTGTCTGAGTGTGTCTGACTGCTTCATGGTGGCTTGGAGCGCGTGAAGGATCTCCACTGACGCTCAAATACAGACTCACGTTTTTATAGCGCCTTATTCTTCAGTGTGTGTGTGTGTGTGTGTGTGTGTGTGTGGGCGTCTCTGCTGCTGCTGCTGCTGCTGTGCGCCTCCTGAGCAGAGTTCACCTCTGCTGCGCTTCTCTGTCGCTGCAGTGTGTTTACATTATGATCAGTAAGCGCAATGTAACGTCCTTACGCACAACATGTGTGTCACCAACTGAAAATGACTGTAAATATTCCTGTTTTGTCTCAGCTGTTTAGGTGAAAAACTTCCCTCTGGACAGTTGGTTATGAAACAGTTAAATAGCCTTTTTCTTTGCTGTGATCAATCTGTGACGAGGACACTTTGTTTTCTGGCACCTGGATCGATGTGAACAGATTCAGTTCCAAAGCCCGCATTATTTATTTATTTATTTATTTATTTTGCTGTTTAATGCGAACCCAGGGCTCAAAATAACCTCTGGAGTATCAGCTGTCCAGGCGTATCCAGTATATTATGGATGTGCTGTAACTCAGTCCAGGGGTCATCTATTTCAGTTATCTGAATAAATGACGTCAGCACACAGCATTTAGACCAGAATATTAAAAAAAAAAAAAAAAAAACATTAGGTGATGATAAATATTTTTTAAATTTCAGATAATTACTTAGATGTTGTGGAAACATGAGGAAAAATATGGAAAAGTCATATTCGCCCTCATGAAAGACCCAGATGTTCCTCAAGGACTCTGAGGGTTTCTGCAGCTGCATCAAGGAAAATATGTCAAGTTTTCGTTTGCTTGATTGACACAGAGAAAGCATTTTCCTTCCTCCCCTGCATACTGGGGACAGGTGGTTATGTTTGTTTTATTTTATTTTTTACAAGGACCTGGCAACCTGGCTGGACACATACTTGCTCAAGTTGTGGTTTTGGAAACTGACTAAAAGCAACATTTCAGACCGGCTGCTGGTTCACCAGAAGTAAAGTGGAGGTAGGGACTGACATATAAATTGGTTTCATTTTTTACTCTTTTTTTAAAGGAGAGGCAGCTGGCAGCAGTGGTGTAATAACCTGAGCTGTGTCTTTTAAGGATAGCTTGTAGGAGGGTGGTCAAGAAGATGTGAGTGCATCTTGAACAGAAACGCAGGGGTTTTATAAAGGCTTACAGCAATGCTCGGCGTCATGTGCAACAGTGCTTTGAGCTAAATTATAATGACATTACTCACACCAATAGATACTGTGACGTTTAGTAAATGTTTGTCATCTCATTGAAGTGTGTTTGTGTGCTTGGTAATTAGCAATGTATGCAAACGTGTTATAACAGTTGTATTCTGAGGGAAATATACCGTATTTTCCGGACTATTGAGCGCACCTGTCTATAAGCCGCTATTGAATTTATTCAAACTGTTTCATGTGGTCCACTCTGACCGGGTCTGATGTGACAAGGCTAAATGTATCGGCGGCACGGAGCTTGCTAGCTTGTTAAAAGCTAACGAGGTTCGTGCCGCCGATACTGAGCCACACCGGTGTTTAAGCAGCAGGGTTCAAAGCGTCGAAAAAAGTAGCGGCTTATAGTCTGGAAAATACGGTAAATGTGTGTTCAATCTGTCCTGTTGAGACATGTCACACAAAACCACATCCTCACCAGAGTCCGTGGATCTCCAGTGACTCTGAGGACATGTTCAGAATTTAAAGGCAACTCATCCAACAAATGTTGACATCAAAACTCCAAACTTTTGGGACACTTTAAGATTAAAAGTGACAATGTAATTTATTTTAGTCCAGAGCAGTGTTGCAGGTCATTGTCTCTGGTTCTGCTTTTTTCTGTCAGCTCTCTACTGTACATAAATGTTAGGGCACTTTAAATTTAAATGCTGACCCTGAAAAGCAACATCCTCATTCACATCTCTCCCATGTGTCCTGCTCTCACCCGACTCGCTGGAAGAAAGTTTTAAAATACTCCCAGAATTAGGGGAAAAACCAGGGACTGGACACAGAACAGATGAAGCTAATGTGATGTCACCCGTTGTTTTTTTATTTTAGACTTGCGTTGTGAAGCCAGGAGTTTGGCATTTAAACGTTGTCATGCTGGTTGCTTGGAGACAGAAGTGACCATATGTGGATATGACGGGAGGAGTGAGGAGACGGGTATGACCCTTGAACCGGAGGACGTTACCCAATGTGTATGAGACACAACTTCAGTGTGAAACTACGTCCCCAAAGACTCTGTGAAGTTTTTTACTGGACCAGGCTTACTTCAAACTTTGTCATTGAATTTATTTTTTTGAAGACTCAATGAAGTTTTAAATGTGAATTTATTGTATGATGAAGCAAATGCTCTTTCTAAGGAATGAGTCTTGTCAGCTTGATTTGTCTTGTGACGGGTGGGACTGCAGCCTCCACCAGAGACTTGTACATGTCATGGTTTGTTTGTCTTTGATACTGAGGGGGAGGAATCTCATATGACTTTTAGAAAAGTGGTTTCATAAAAAGTGCTTGAATGTGTTCAAATTGCCAACTGAAGTTTGGTCTGAGGAAGTGGCAAATTAGGAACTAGATACAAACCAGTGGATGAGTTTGGGCCTGCAGTAAAAACATTTTAAATTTTCCTGTTGAGTTTGGTGCAGCACAACAAGCAGTTGCAGACATTGACACCTAAGCTTGACTCTACATACAGTCTATGGCAGGGGTCTGCAACCCCGGTCCCAGGGAGCCACAATCCTGCATGTTTTAGATGTTACCCTCTTCCAACACACCTGATTCAAATGATCAGCTCATCATCAAGCTGCAGAAGCCTGATAACCATCCTGCTCATTTGAATCAGGTGTGTTGGAAGAGGGAAACATCTAAAACATGCAGGATTGCGGCCTGCGAGGACCAGGGTTGCAGACCCCTGGTCAATGGGAAAAACAATGTGAACAAAATCAATGAGGTTCACACTGTAGTGTGTCTATATCACAAAGTCCGAGGCCATCCATCAAAGCATGACTGCCCAAAAATAATTAAACAGAACCTAAAATTCATTATTCTCATGTTTTTCTATACAGATATTGCAGTAAAAATACACACTAAAAACAGCAGAATCTGACAGTAAATTTATTCACATTCACTTCTGATCAGATGATTGTTTTTTAAAAATCCCACACAAGGAATTCACCAACAGACAGGGCACCTGAGGTTAATGCAGAACTAAATTGCCTTGTATTATACAAGCTTCATATATCGTTTTAACACGTTTCAGGGTGTGTTGGTCTTGGACTAAATAATTTATGTCTGATTGTCTTCCTCTCCCGGTGCCCATTTCTAGAGTGTAACAATCAAGCATTTGGCTGCCATGTGTGAGACCCTGCTGCCCCCATTTTCCTCATGAACTGCTCTTACAAATGGTGCCATTTGGCCTCTGCAGCCCGCTGGCTCGTCCAATACTAAGTCTGGGGTTTATAGGTTGGAGGCTCCTTCTCCTTCCACTCACCACAAAATAAAAAAATAAAGAAAAATATCCCACTGACTGTGCACCTAATGATCTTTAAAGCTCTCTCAGATAGAGGTGCTCTTCAAATGGGAAAAGTTGAAGGAAATCTCTTTGTCCTTTGGAAAGTAATACTGAAGTAAAAAGCTGTTTTCTTACAGCATGAGCACACAACTATTTCATCTTGGCTTCTGGGTGTAAAAACTCCTCCACCACAAACGTCCAGTGGTTCCTCTCATTGCCCAGTTTGCCTAAACTTTCTGCAGAGCACATGCCTGTATGTCAGAAAATATTTCTCACCATCTGAGTAGCTGTGATGGGAGTTTGGTTTGACAGTAAATGTGCTCTTTAAAATCTGAAATGTTTTTTTTTTTATCACAGTAAATCCATCCAGTCCAGTCCAGTGACAGAAATCATCACAATTACAAATGTGTCAGTGAAATCAAACAACGCGACATTGTGTAAATATTACAGTGTGGCAGAGGTAACCGTGATGAGTGTGCATTCCTCACTGACATTTCACGGAGATGCTGGCCATCATGAGTGGAAAGCCACACGCTATCTGTCTGGACGCCTCAGAAAGTGCCGGCCAGAAACTGAAACTGTGGAATGTTTGCATGAGAATATCCAGCAGAGAGAGGGGAAGACAAACACACCGTCAAAGGCAGAAACAAGTTCAGCTACTTTCCCCTGATGTAACACACACTCCTCGTAGTACAAATTGTTTGAAATCTGCTGTCTGACTGTCGGGCTGCAACCCAGAGCCAATTCTTTTTTTAAATTACATTATTTAGTTACTGTTTCGCCTACTGCACGTCTCAAACTCTGCAAAGGTGGGTGGGACTGTTCACTGTGCCAAGAAAAACCTCAAAATCACAATATGGTCAAATCCACAAATATGCAGGGATAACATTAAAAAGCTGCCACAGCATTTGGTGTTCTTAGGTAAAGTATATGTAGTGATGAGAGGCTGATTTTAAGTTAAAGGTAAAGTCAGCATCTTGGGGAAAACATCATGTTTAATCATGTGATTATATTGCTGAATGATAGCTACTCTGAACAGGCAACAGCAGCACTTTATTAGATCCAAGAGGAGGTTATGTTTTCACCTGTGTGTGTTTGTGTGTCTGTCTGTTGGAAAAACTACTGAGCACATCTTCAAGTTTTTTCTTGAAAGACAGGGAAGTATCCAAAAACCAGAATATGGATGAAAAAATCTAGAAAATGTGTTGACAGACAAGTGCAGTACTTCTGACGGCCACTAGATGCTGGCTCTAAAAACACCGAAGTTAATTCTTCTTCTCAGTGAAAAAATCAAATTAAGTAGATATAAGGCTTAAAAAAGAGGAAGATTTATGGACGTGGTTCGCTGGATCTACAATCCTGGTCTCCAGTGAGAGCAGCAGTGATCTTGGGTTTGAGGGTTAGAAGAAGAAAGAAGAAGAAATCTTTATTTGTCATTGAGCATGCTGCACACACACACACACACACACACACACACACACACACACACACAGAATATGTTTTGCATACAAAG
>OOFC01048311.1:0-19775 GCA_900323345.1 Pseudochromis fuscus
AGGATCTCTTTCCACTTCAAACACCTCCTCCCCCTCCTCCTCCTCTTCCTCCTCCTCTTCGTCGCCTTACCTCCCTCCATCCCCTCAGCCCTCAGCTGGCCTCCCGTCACCCCTGTGTCCTGGTCATGGCGTTCTCATATCTGGCTGGGTAGACTTCCCTCCTCAAGATTGGACACGACTCCAGTAAAACACCACATAAGGCCTCGGGAGGCAGATTACCTCCATAGATGAATTTCTACACTATCCTCCTGTTTGTGAATCGTGCTATTCCCCCTGTGGTAGCTCACATAACACCTGGGTGGGACGAAAAAAAAAAAAAAGGCCCAAAGTTGAATCTGTGCGGCTGCCACGAAGCTTTAAACAACACATGTTTACACTTTTCTGCTGTTGAGCCGGTAATGCACAGGGAATCCTGTGTGGTAAAATGCCAGCTCCATAACCAAGATGGCGTCTAAGACCTTTGTTGCATGTCATACAAGGAGGTCTCCCTTTGGTCCCCCTAAATGTCAAAGAAATCCTAAAACAACAATTTCAGTTAAAGGTCTGCTTCATTGTCCTTTGGAAAACCAACTGCAACACATTTCATGTAAAAATCCTACACCTTGTCTCCATCCTCCCATTAGTGGAGCAGCACAGAAGAAACAGTTAATGCTGTCTGGGTGTTGGCAGGAGAATGAGATGAGTAGGGAGGATGATACAGTATTTCACTTGCTTGTGCGATTTACACCTAAGCTGTCGTTTGATTTTTTTCCCCCCTTGTTTTTCCTCCAACATCCTTCCAGCAGTTTTGGTCGCTATAACTTAAACATATGGTCAAATGAAACCTAATATGAAGCATTTCTATATCACTGCAGCAAAGGAGGGTTCAGGTGCAGTTTAACCACAGAGAGCAACAGCTAAATTATGTCAAAATCAAACTGATCAGATCTCCTCTCCACTATCCTGGTATATGTAATTGACTGGGGCTCAAAAATGAGGCCAATGCAAAAGTGCAAAAAAGTGCAATACTCCCAATGACCACTAGATGCTAGATGTTATTAGTGATCTGCTGGTCCATCTGAACAAAAAAAGAAAATCATAATTAAGTAGAAATTGGATTTTAGCTTCTCCAATAAGACCAGCTCTGAACTCAAGTCACATTGTGCAGCATCCTCAGGTTCAAGGATCTGACCCGCCTCCTCCCTTCATATCTAAATATGGTCACTTCTGCCTCCAAAAACCCAACATGGCGACGTTCAAAAGCCGATCTCCCAGCTTCAAAGTTCACAAACCAGTGAGTGATGTCATGTTAGCTTCATCCATTTTATATAGTCTATGGATCAATGCTGATACCTGTGATCACCCTGTGGTGTGGACCTCAGTGCGTATGTGCTGACAGAAGTTGAAATTAAATGAGGTTTTACAAATAAAACGTCAGTAGCATAACCACAGTTAAGGGAGCCAGAGTTTGCGGTTGAGTGTGTGTGGTTTTGTGTGCCAAAAGGATCAAATGTTCCAGTGTGAAACAGTCAGATTGTACTTATCTATTTATAGAGCATTCAAAGAGTTAATGAGTTTTTTTCTTTTTGGATTTACATTAGGTCATTTAGATTTGATTGATCTTTAGTTGTTTTGTGTGTCTACATAGTATTCATACCTGTGCACGTTTGTGTGGTTGAGTTGGCACCAGCTAAGTCATTAGGCTTGGCTGTCCCTGCACAGACCCCGCACTGTCTTTAGTCATAAAGGGGATCTCTCTGAAGCCTGAGGAGACTCTATAAATCAGCCAAGATATTTTTGAGTATTGTTCCAGCCTGCTGGCTGGCACACACACACACACACACACACACACACACACACACACACGCACACACACACACACATGAATGCACAGACACACACACATATGCAAAAAGATATATTCATGGAGGCAGAGCACATCAAGGCACAGAGAGTTTTCTACATGGGTGGGCACACATTACTGTCAGCTTCACTGTGGAGCTGATAAAACAGGCCCTCACTGCTGCAGATGAAGGGGAAGAGAGGCAATGTGGGGACACCACCATTAAACTAATAGACACACACACACACACACACGCCGTAGGCTTTGGCTTTCTGCTCTGTCTGAGCAGATCATATTTCATCATCTCACCTCTAGATAAGAGTGTTTATCAAAGGCTTTAAGTGTTTCTACTGAGCCCAGGTTTATGCTCCAACCTCACTCTAACACACTTTCTGCAGTCCCTCACGAGCCTTTGATCCAGTACAGATGGCATCCTTCCGCAAAAATAAAGAAATAATCTATTCATTTGGAATTGATTCATGCTGACAAATTAGAAGGGGATTTACCATTGTGACTCCTGGTGGTGGCTGAGAGAGGAAGAAGCAGCAGCGTTCATTTCCATTTCAAACACGCTGCACTGCCCTGCAGCTCTATCATCATTGACTGAACACGCTCCTCATTCAATAAACTGGACCTGGATCAAAATAAGTCTTTAATTAACACCATCCAGGACCTCAGCTACTGAGGGCCAAAGAAAACCACAGAGCAAAGGTTGAGACCAGGTGTGAGACGTGAAGGGCGGGTGTTGTATGTGTGTGTGTTTGTGGGTGTGTGAGCAAGCATAAGTGCAACAATGTCGACTGTTGAAGTGAAGAAAAAGGAAAAATGCTCAAAAGTCAGTAAGTAAAAGGTGAATATCAGTGGAAAAGTTTTTGTAACATAGAAAACACTTCACTCAGATGTTGGAAATGATTAGATCAACTGTGCTATTAATGAAAACTAAACATTTCACACTGAAGACCAACACTTCAGGGGACAAGGTAATGCAGTCCAATATCAAAACAGATGTGCAGCAAAAACACTTCACTACCTTAAAAAAATATAACTCTCTTTTATGAAACTTATTTGTGGTACTGAAAAATAAAAGATCTTAACATATTTCAGAAATAGTCAAACCTTTAGTTCAACAATATTTAAACATATGATCTCAACATTACACCGTATTTCACATTAAAGATGCCGTTATCTTCCAGTAAAGTACAGTTAGTATTTGACATTTTGCATGTTGTCAGACACATCACTGAATTACCTCTTCATACACACATTTAAAATAATGTGAACCAAAGATTTAGTTCTGAGTTGGAAGCTGCAGTATGTGTAGTATGAATGAACAAAACTCTCAACAAAAGACTTTATTTTGAAATATTGAATACTGTGGTTTGAATATTTTGACTCATAATTTTTATTTGAGAAAATATATCCTATCTTAGTACATTTTATTATGTTAATATAATGTTTTCAAAAATCATTCATTAATTTCATGATTAATTGAGTGAACTTACTGCTCACCCACCCACAAACACACACAACAGGAAGCCTTTGGTCGACTTCCTGTTATCAGATTTATATTGTAGTAATAACATAGCATTAAAAACATCGAGTACAATACATAATTATGAATGATTATGTCATGAATGGTTGCTGGTCATGTGACCCTTGTCTTCTCATAGCAGTTTCATCACAATCTCCCCACTCCATGTAGTGTGTTTTTCTCATAGACTAGAACAGAAAAAGGTGGCATCACTTGAGATTGGTGCTTGAAAGCCGCCATGTTGGTTGTTTGGTGCCAGAAGTGACCATATTTGGATTTGAGTTCAGAGCTGGAGTAAATCAAACTTACTACAGCCCCAAATATTCCTCTTTGTGAGGTCTAATATCTACTTAATGATGATTTTGTTTGTTCCAGATGGACCACCAGATCACTAATAAGAAGAGCTGACTTCAGCTAATGACATCTGAATGATTTGTGGGAAAACTGTATCAACTGAGTAGACTGAAAAAAACAATTTTTGAATTGAAATGAATTGGAGTCAGTCTTTTGGAGCCAGCATCTAGTGGCCACAGGAGGTACTGCATTTGTTTTACACTTCAGTCTCCAAAGTGCTCCTCCTACAGGAGACCTCTCATTGTAGTACTGTTACTGGCTGTAAAAAAAAAACCCTGAAATGTTCAACCTACTTTCATGTGTCACATATGGATGTTCATATTGTATAATTAAAAAGCATTGCATTAGTAAGGTTCATAATATTATAAAACATAGTGTCCTTTTTATTATTTTTATTTTCTTCTGGGTTGTTTTTTTGGTCTCCTGCTGCAGACCTGCTATTGTCCCCAGCTCTTTTCTCTCTGTCACGTTTTCATTGTTCTCGATGACATTTGTGGTTGACAGGCTGGTGCAGTCTGTTATATTTAGATCGCTCTCTTTTACTCAGAAAGGCAGACTGCTGGAATGTGGCAGCATTTTCAAGAAAGAAGCTGTGACTTAAATAAGTCTTCCAGGGGAGTGCCATGAAAAATGACACGCAGAACATGCAAAACCAGACACACACCTCTGCAGCAGTGAGAATGCTCTCTGAGTCAGCGCCTGCTCTGCGTATCGTCTGCGGTGCAACTGTGGTGACAGCCTTCTTAAGACAATTATACCCTTGCTGCAATCGAGTCAATTGACAGTCGTACTCTAATTAGCCAAATTAAATAGGAGTCTATGCTCACTTCGCTCATGACTCCTGACTGATAATTACAGACGATGTGTCCAGAAACCGCATGCATAAGCCGACTGCATGGTTGACTAAAAATAATAGCAGCATGTGCCATTATTTTACAGTGAGAGATTGGTGCGCGGAGGTGAACGCTGCAGCAGTGACCGGGTCAAAGAGTTGGTCTGTTTGGTGTGTTTTGTGTTCAGCCACACAATAACACTACCTCTGAGTTTTTCTCCTGAGTGACTCAGACCAAAAGGCCATCAAAAGCATCAGTGTTTGTATCCAAACTTAGTGACTCGGTCAGGGTTAACAAGCTTTCAGTCCACGCCGAGTCAAGCCCCTGAGGTAATAGAAAGCAGCTGACCTGAAACCTCAGAGAAGTCCAGGTTACAGCCCTGTGCTCTAACTAATGACCCCATGTTTTCATAGCAAGCTGAGTGCCTGGGTGTTACATGTGGCCTCAATAGAAGTCGTCTGTACACACACACAAACACCGAGTCAAATGAAAGGAATCTCACCTCCACATTACAGCAAGTGCCATGAACCCTGGAGAGCGTTAAAAGTAGCCATGTTGATTTGATGCACTTCTAGGTGCAGCATCCTGTATCGCAGTCACATGTGAAGCTCGTGATGAGAATGAGCCACAGGTTTCTTTATGAGCGTGTCGTTGCCCAATCTACCATTTCTGAGGAAGCGTTATCATTTCATCACCTCTGTATACATTTTATCTCTTACATTGCAGTGGGTGGTTGCTGATGCTGAGCTTGTATTAATTTCTGAAAATGAATGTTTTTCTAACGACTTATCAGCCGTGCCGAGCATTGCTTCCAGTTTGATAATCTGCGGTTTCATGTCCTGAAAGGTTTTGCAGAAACCAGCATTTTACTGTAACAAGCCCCCGCCTGTGCTGGTGCTCTGTGACACTGTGATTCTCAAAGGAAAAAAGAAATAAACCAGAAATATAAACCCTGAGGTGGCACTCGAGGAGATGTCAGGGGATCATCAGAGGAGGCTTCATCTTCTGGGGGACGGCAAAAAGCCTTCAGAGGCAATCCATCCAGTGGTTGTGACATTCATAAAAACAGATTCACATTCATATTTTCCTGCCTTTGGGGTGACTAACGAAAATGGTTTACCTGCCAGTGTGTACTGCTCGGCTAAAGCTGGGTCACAGACGCACTCCTGCAGCCCTGGTCTGGCCCCTCTGTGGCTACAGGTGCTTCACATTACGGCTCGTAAAACTCGGCAAGAGGGAAAAATTACTGCCACAATTTGTTAGAGAGGGAGGGGGAGTCGTGGTGGGGGCGTACTTGAGTGGCGCTGTATATGGATACAGTATTGACATACGTGACTGTGTTGTGTCTGCTGAACACTTCAGCATTCCACTCCTGTGCCAGGAAAGGCCATATTGTTTTTGAATTGAACTCAAGTGTCATTTTCTGAGGAGTGATTTAGTGGTGTGTGTGTGTGGTTGTGTGCGAGTGTGTGTGTCACGCCAGCTGGCACGCTCCTCGGGTGCTGGTGTGTATGCCATACGTACTGGGAGGAAGGTTGCGGGGTCGCGGGGCCACGGGGTCGCTGGGAGTGCACTGTGGAGAGAGGAAACAGGCCTAATCTCAGAGAGGCTGGCAGCTTCCTGTTCTGTGTGGACACACAGACGACACTGTCTCAGCTGTGGATACCCAGCTAGTGAGTTTACTATGTAATTGAATCAGGATTAGTCCACTCACTTATGCCCTCTAATAATAGTGAAAGGGAGGAGGCCAGACCGAGCTTTAAATCTGTATCTCCTCAATCTCCTCAACCTAATTTTATATCCAGACACGACTCTTTCCAAGGTCCATCTGACTGACCACCGTGTGTTTATAACCATACTTTATAAAATAAGTTAAATATTTCTCTGTTTTCAGTATTAACTCTTTAAAATGCATGTGGGAACACAGACAACAAATGAAAGGGAGTTAAACCCTCTTTTCAAACAAGTGACTCAGTAAACCACAGATGTGTCCATCACCTGCACCAGTAACACTGGTTTATTTTTAACCTTGATATCTGTGATACATATGAGCAGAGTTTGTAGGAGACCTGTGATGGATGCTTTCAAGACAGGCACACAGCTGCTTGCAAGTGTTCATTGTCGGTGGTTAACACCAACCATAGCAACACTGGTAGCAACATGAAGCAGGAGTGCATCAAACAATGAGTAGCAATGGATCTAAAGCAGCTTTTTTATTGTGTTTTGCATATTGTGATTTGTGCAGAAAACATGAAGTATCCTGGGCACGCTGCAGCTGTTTTGGTTTTATTGGCTTCTGTGTTTGTCATGATTCCTTGTATTTAGTTTTTCTGATTGTCACTACTTTTGTCTGTGTCTTAACATGTGTGTCATGTCCTGTTTAGTTCAATGTTTCATGTTCTGTGTATTTGCACGTGTTTCCTTTGTCATTTCACTTCCTGTTTTATTTTGTTAAGTCTCTTCCCTTGTGTGTTTTTATTTCCTGTCAGTCATATCACACCTCTTCTGATTTGTCTTGTCTTACCTGCTCCCTGATTATCCTCTCCCCCTGTGATTAATTGTGCCTTGTTAACTTGTGTATTTAACCTCATGTATCTCTCTGTCTTGTTGCCAGTTTGATGATGTAGCTCATAACCTTGTGTTTGAACCTTGCCTGTTTTTGACTTTACCTTTTGTCTTGTGTTTTGGATACTTCTGCCTGCCCTGACTGCCTACCATGTGTTTCAACCTGGATTGTTTAAAGAAGATATATTTGACTGGTTTTCAGGGAAGTTTAAATAAGTCTTATACTCAAACATGTCTGTGAAGTTTCTTGGTGAAACTCGATTTGATCCTGTATTTTAGTCTCCCTCAAAAACACTCTTTGTCAGCTGCGGCCAGAACGGTCTGTTTTCTGGTCCCTGTCGCTTTAAGGCGCTCCCCTCTGTTGTTCAGCATTGACGTCAGGACGCCATCCCCGTAACCAGGAAACCAGCGCAACACGAGGAATCGTAAATAAGAAAAATCCACTCGGCTGTGAGGCTGGCAGCCTGTGTAACAAAATGTGTGGGTTTTCACAACTCAGACCGAGTGTTGGCTGCACTCATGTCGCGGCCAATCTTCTCTTGTAACGAAGAAATCCAAGAAGGCGGATCCTACACTTCTGATGCTGTGGGAGACCACGTGGGATACTCAGAGGGGATTGGCTAACGCAGTCTGTCAGACCCTGTCAGACCCTGTCAGAGGTCATCTGCTCCACAGTCTACGTCACAATATATCAAAATCCAGAACGGCTCGTCTTACCGCAGGTATTTCTCTTCAAGAAGCTCACGTAACAATGAGAAATCCCACAGTCAGTGGACTTGGAGGTAAGGCACATACCAAACAGTTCATATAAATGACGTTAAAAAGTGGATTTTCCATAATGTGTCCTCTTTAACAAACTCTGTGTCTGTGTTTGGGTCCCTGCTCTACGCCTGCAGTCAAATGATTCTTCTGTGGCCATGATTATAAAAACATAGCTGGGATGAAATTAATGTTTTTCAGACTGGAAAGGCAGAATATGTGCAACACAACTTCTCAGCAGGTGGTAAAAAAATAAAATAAAATAAAAATAAAAATAAAAATTGTTGTGACCAAACTGCAAATTGTCACAATAAGTCAACATAACAGGATCATTTCCTATTTCATTTTTGGACCATTTTTCTAGAAAAACATTTCCCCTTTTTTAAGGTAGTAGATAAATAAAATTCTTACAGATTTAATACACCCATAACAGTTTCCTGTTTACTGTCTGCAGCAGGACATAGTTCTCCAAGTTTTGCAAGCAGGGTTCAGAAAATACGAATAGAGAAGAATCGATGGGAAAAAAATAGAAATGTAAAAGAGCGGCTGTGGTATTCAAATCAGACTTGAAATAACTTTAAATGGATGAATAAAGGATTGAAACATATCCTGTCTATGCAAAGTTTTGCGCAGAATATAGCAACATGGCTTGACACAATTTTCACCAAATTTTAAATCTAATCTACTACCACTGCCTAATGTAAACATGTTGTTCTTTAAAAACAATCAAAATTTGTGAGGTTGATGTGTACCCATAATACCAATAATTATCTATCCTAAATGAATGGATGTGTATTTTGTAATCTACATATTGTAAATGGATGAAAAATGAAAACATGTAGATGTTTCCCTGCTGATCTTTAAAAAGTCAATAGGTAACAATTGTACTTTTAGTTTTTTATTGTTAGTTTCTGTTTCGGTTTCTATGTTGAACTCTGTTACTCTGTTACCTGATGCTAACATTGGTTTGAGTTTTCATAAGAAATTATTAGCGACACAGCAGTGGAATAAAGAAAAATGCTAATAACATTCACTTGATTGGTGTGTGTGTGTGTTTGAGGACATGCAGGATGTGACCCTCAGTTCAAGGCTAAGGGGTCATGGTCAGGTCGGAGGGCTGGAGGTCAGGGTCAGAGGTGGAGTCCGGGGAGATAGCTCCACAGCTTGTATCAGGATGTGAGGAGAGTGTAAACTGGACAGGGGGTGATTCAGCTACTGATGAGCAGGGAAGCAGAAGAATCCAGACCTGTGCAGAGAGATGACCAGACTGTCGCAGTAAAAGGAGGCCCAGCTGAACTGTCGCAGCTTAATATATTATTCAGGCCTGAGTGTAGGTTTAAATCATTGCCTGGAGGAATGTGAGGCTGTGTCCTTGGTCGTCTTGAAGGCTAAAACCAGTGCTGTATAATGGTTGGAGTGTATGGGAGAATTTAGGGAGTTTAGACAAGATAAGAAGGGCTGCAGCATTTTGGAGAAACCCCAGTAAGTCACTGAGTGAGCTCAACCCGCTCAGCAGTTATCAACAAAGCTGTAAAATCCCAGATTCTGTTCAGTGACACAGTTTTTAAACACTCAAGAATGCAGCTCACTGCTCTGGGGTGGGAGAGAAAAGGCCTGTTAGCACAGGGCAGAGTGATCAAAATAGCAACATATGGATGCTGAGCATTGTTCTCAGAAGTGATACCAGCAGCTGGATTCATCTGGTAGTAGACGACAATCTGGCTGCACGAATGCTCTTCTTCATGCATGTACTGTTTGCTTACCTGCTGCTGTTGTGTGCACAGTAGTGTAGATAATGTGTTCAGTTCATTCTGCAGCACATATGTTAGAGGAATATTGTACTTTTTTATTTACAGATTTTTCAATACATATGTAATATATGATGCATTGTTTAAGTTAAAAGTCATGCATCCCATAGACTGTATGTAGTCTATGGTGCATACTCATCACACTGGTTGAGGCAACAGTCACCTCAGTACTTCAATGTTTACCTTTTGAAAAATGATCCACTTTTAATAAGAAAAGAGGATGAAATATGGATTAGTATCAGTATTTGGAGGTGCAGCAAATAGTGAGGCTGCTGGTTTTACTTCAGCTTCAAGTTGTTTCTCAATAAAAGTTCACATTTTAGAACCAAACTTCATATTTTCCTTTAAGTGTTCTTACAGGACTGTTTTTTTGACTAGTCCAGTGACTAAAATGAGGTGAAGTAAGACTTTATTAATCCAGACAAGTTGCTCCAGTTCTATAACAGCAACATCAAGTGTCATGAAATAGAAAGAAAATATATAAGATATCATGTGCTAGATACAGAATAACAAAAAATAACAAAAACCTACTATTGCATGAGGATTAAACACATTTGTATGTACAGTCTATGATTAGACATGATAGTAAAATGCACTGCTGCACATTAAGTCAGACTGCATGGTAATGAATAAATAAACCATCAAACCATTAATGTTTTTGCTTTTGTTGAATTGATGTAGAAGGTACATTAAGAATATAAAATAAGTTATAAAGCCGTTGCTAACTTGGTAGAAACTGCAGCTATTCAGAGCAGCAGTATCACAGCTGCTGATCTGCTGCACCTCTGTCATCCCTTTATCAGCGTGGCTAAGTCTTATGATGAGTGGTATCTTATCTGGTTAACCGTAATAACCCTTTATCAGAGCACGCGGCGTAAACCTTCTGACAATTATCTCTCCTCCCAACATCAAATTTCTCAACATCAGATGTGGTTTACATTTATCTGCTGTTAATCACCAAACTGCAAAGAAACGCAAGTGGCAGCTTCCAGGAGTTTTTTATGTGTTGATTTGCTGGTCAGTTTTAATTCTGGGGGAAAATAATCTCACTCACCACAGAAGTGTGTTATTACTGAAGCGTGTTTTACAAAAACCGCTCAGGCTTTTAAGCAGTCTCTGCAAGAAACAGTAAGTGCCTGCATTTCCTCTGAACTCGCCACTAAAGCAGATCTGAGGCAAACCAGCGCTCAGGCTTTTGGAGAAATCTGCTTTTTCTGTGCTGTGCTCACCCAGTGCATGGTAGAGAGGTCCTAATGTCTAATAACACATCCTTACTTGTCTTTTTATTGGCCTGTACAGCTGGTTTTGAGCTTTAGTGGTATAATGTGCAGTTCACGCACTCTGCAGATGATTACTGGGCCTACATGAAAGCTTGTTGAACGAGAAAATGGGTACCAAATTACCATTATGCGATCTGGGTGGATTACCGTAGCACTCATTTCATATAAAACAGAACTAATCTAACATGAGAGCCTCAGAGTCATTGTTTGGGTTCACCTCCATGTCTGAGCACATCAAACGCTCAACAGTGACAGAATGGCTCGGCCCCAAGAGCAGAAAAAAACAAACTTCAGTATGAAAAAGCACAGAGGCAAAACAACTGCGGGGGAAAAAAAATTAATCCCTTTGCAAATGAGTTACAAGTTTCACAGACTGGTGGGTGTGCGAGTGCTGTCACTTACAGCGATAGAAGTTGCAGCGCGCTACAGCGGGGCAGCTCGTTGGGTCATGTAATTGCGGCATTACCACATAATGAGAGTCATTTGTACTAATCACAGAGGTTATGTTGACTCTGAGAAGTGTTTCTATAGATGCAGGGAGTCCCACGGGGGAAGGTGGGGAGTAGAGACCTGCAGGTGCACCATTAAAACACACAGAGAAGAAAAAAGATGTTTATCCCACCACACGTATGACAAAGTTGTTGGATTGCTGTGATATTTTAAACAGACACTCACAGAGCCTACAGGGTTCATGGCTTTGGTGATCATCTGACTTTTTCTTGAGCACCACCAGCAGGTCAAAAGTTTCAGTTCACGTGCAATTATATGTCATCCAACATACATGAAATAGATGCAACAGCAGAAAGTTATTGTGTCAGAGGAGGCAGAAAGATGATTTCGCAGGCTTTTGCAATCACTGCTTTCTAAAATCTCTGTATCCACGCTTAAAATGTAAAGCCAGCGACTACACATACGCTTCCACTTTTCTGATCCCCTTTCTCCTGCACTTATTCCATCTCTTCACTCCTTCCATCCAAGGCCTAAGCCGGAGGATCAGTGTGGAGCGGGTGGGCAGAAGCAGGGCTGAAGTGCTTCCTGCAGGGGCTAGTGGACAGAAGGAACCACCGCTGGCCCTCAGCCTTCAGGGGTGGAAAGTATGTGTCGTAGGCTGCGCTCCCACCTCCCACCTCCCAGCCTGGGAACGGAAGCTGGGAGCCGCCAGGGAAAACAAGTAGACAATCAGGTAGGGCCTGAGCCGGGAGAGAGAAAGAGAGGATAGGAGGGGAGGCGGAGCTGGAGATACGTCAGGTCGAGAGCGGACTCAACTGAAGCTCTAGGAAAAGCATACAGATGCAGTGGAGGTTGTGTTTATTTGTTTGTGTGAGCATTTCCTCATCCATCAAAGAAAGTGAAAGGATGTGTGTGTTTTTAGAACGACGGCGAGCAGCGTGTGTGTGTGTGCGTGGATGTCACACACACTTGTGCATCACTGAAACATCATCCGATATTAAAGTTCAGAACGTGTTTGCACAGTGTGTGCGGGTTCGCTGTGTGAGAGAGTGGAGCGCTGTGTGTGTTTGTGCATCCGTGCATGTGTGAGTGTGTGTGTGTGTGTGTATGTGTGTGTTTGGTTAAGGACAGTGGCCAGCAGGGGACAGGGTGGGTTCAGGGCAGGGGAGAGGAAGATTATGGTGTTCAGTTTCTACAGGGGGGTCCTGTTGGCCTGCACGTAATATTGTGTGTGTGTGTGTGTGTGGGTGTTATGAATCTCTCTCTGTCTGATACACACACACACACACACACACACACACACTCTTTGGAGGACCTTACATTGACTTACATTCATTTCCTGGGGACTTACTCTAACCCTAACCATAACCATTACTTCCTTAATACAAACCCCGGATCCTAAACCAAGACTTTACCCAAAAATGTAATGATTTACATTATGGGGACTGAGTTTTTGTCCCCAAAAGGGTGGTGGTTCCCCACAATATGAATGTGTAAACAGATTTATGCCTCTACAGTATTAGTAATAGAAGTGCACACACACACACACACACACACACACACACACAAGTGAATGAAACAGAGCTGTGTAGCGTTTCACTGTAAATAATCAGGCGAGTAAATGAGGGAAATTTCCCTCTAATGGGATGTTTGAATGGCTTTGGAAGTAAACGAGAGGCAGGAAAGGACAAGACTGAAATATTTTAATAGCTACTTTCTGTACATGTTAAAATAATAATCATCATCATCCCGAACAATCATTTATAGCACTTTGAAAAGCCAAATGAAGTCACTCAGCCAATAAATTTTCTGTCTTTGTCTGATATATGATTACTTTTGGTTTGACGTCACATGAGAAATTTTAGAATAAGCACCTATAATAACAGTAATTTAGTCTCACACTGTGTTTTTAAAAGTCCAATTTTGGGCCATTTATGACTAAATGATGTAACTCGCTTTGTGCCAACATCAAGTCTATCAACTGATTTTTAAAGACTAAATGGTTTATGTTATAGCGGTGTATAAAACCATATACAGTGGTTTAGGTTACAGTGATTTGTCTTCATTCAAATGCAAATTTTTGTTGAAGTAGAAACTGAAATTTGTTTTTCTTTCTTCAAGTTCAACCTTGTAAAGATCAGCCCAGTCGAGCAATAATCCCATCCAGTTGTTAGAAATTTTAATCAAGATGTTAAATGTTGTAGCCCCAATCATGCACTTGGCTTCCCCTTCAAGGATAATCCAAATTCATTTAAAGGATATTGCAGATCTCTTGCTGTTTAGAGAGTGTGTGAAGGTCTGCATCAGCTGCTCAGTAATGAGTTTAAAAAACCTGTCAGATATAATAAGTCTCCGCTCTGAGTGCAGAAAACACACAATGAAAATGACACATGATATCCATGTCAGGCTACAACAAACACTAGGATTTTATAAAACACACACAGATCCAGCGCCCTCCGTGTAACAGGAACTCGCTGCCGTTTCATTAGTTTGAGGTGGCCCGGAGAGGTTGAACATGTCTGAGATCTCTTTATGGTCACATTTGGCCATAAATCTGTCACGTACTTCCTCTCTTCAGTGGCACTGTTTTTAAGGCGGTATTGAATCCTGTTCATGATCTTATGAGTTGACCAGAAATCTAAGTTTTCAAAAAAGGCTTGTAAATCAGTGGTTTATGAGCCAAACGGAGTTATAAGTGGTGATAAGTGATATAAGCAAACACACAGATTCACTCTCCCACCTCGGTTCACTCGCTCCACACCTGTTTTTGTGAGCAGGAGTGATCACATCAGCAGTTATGATCATTGAGAGTAAAGAGCGGTGAGGTTTCTCGCTGTTCTTCTCGTGTTATTTCCCTTTTTTCCCTTTTTGTATAAACTGTGTGGAAAAAAACATAACTTACATAATGCAATAAACCAATTATATTGTGTTACGGGGTTTTGTTGCTGTATTTATTAGCATTTCATTAGCTTGTTCTGCTGCATTACATAATTTAAATGATTTATATTTACAGAGCAGACTTGCATGTGAATGTTTGTGGACATGCTCGCCACTGTGTGTGTGTGTGTGTGTGTGTCTGTGCTTGGTACGTGCTCCATTGACTGTCCTGGGTCACAGTGGGACGTCGTTGATTGAAGCCGTGATGAGAGAGGGGACGGACAGAGGGGACGGACAGAGGGGTTAGAGGGGTGTGGACGTGACATCCCCAGCTGGCCTGTGACATCACTCCAGCAGGGACAGGAAGAAGGGGAATTGAGAGGGTAGGGTACAGTGGGTGACATCAGGGCTCCGTCTGGGTCTCTTGGTCTTCCAGCTGGGTAAACTAGACAGAGGAGACCACCCCAGTCCCACCCATTCATCCACTGACTGCTTCATCTCCGCCTTTGTCTTCAGCCCACCACCCTTTTTTTTCTTCGATGCTCTTTTGACTGCGCGTACGTCGATGTTTGTGGACTTACCTTCTGTGACTCACCGACTCATGATGCGTTTCCTCACGCTGTCTCCCCTTTTTTCTCACTCTCTCTTTTAAGTGCGTGTCTGTATTTATGTTTGGATGTGTGTCTGCTCGCCATCCGCTCACACTGACCCTCCATCGCCATTGAATGTGATCAAACAGCAGTGACCCCCCCCCCCTCCTCCTCCTCCCTCACGCTGACATACATGCAGACACACACGAGGAGTTTGCCACTTCTTCCTGTCCTGACAGTGTCGGTTCAGTTCCATTTTTGTCATATTTTTGTGCAGACGTGTTGTTCAACAAGCTCATGTGACGACTTGGCAGTAACAAGTAACACACTTAAGTTTTACTACACCAAATTTAGGAATATAGCACATTTATTTAGGTGTAATAAAGAGACTGCAGGTGTTTTAACATGTCGACATGGGGCTCCAAAAAGGCCTCGGATTGGATGGATAGATATAATTTATTGTGTCATATAATAAATAAAGAAATATACTTTCTGGTTGAATTTAAAAAAGAATCACAAAACAAGAATAAAGGAATGCATGGCACTAAAACTGCAACAAAGGTTTGATAGTTAAAAAAAAAAAGATGTGCAGTGGTTTTAATTTGAAATTTGTAAAGTGAGTAAACTGCAAATTCACTTTTGTACAATGATGATTTGCAGTGTCTTACTTCCTGGTTTTGAGCTACCTATGTAAGCCACTGATGCAATAACTGTTTCTATTTATAATCTTAGTTTTGTACTGAACTTAACAAAACAATCCTAATTAGCAACAGGCTCAACTTACTACTGAAATGAAGAAAATGGTTATGTGCCTGTGTTATAAACAGCGTTGTTATTGTTCAGTTTTGTGCATGCTGATGTGTGTTTTCACTGTGATGGAAATGGTTAGCATTTTAAAAATATAACTAACACATGTATTCAAATGTGAACTGAACAGAACAATTTTAATCAGCAACATGATTTCTAATTTTCACCATGCCTGCCTAATTCACATCAGTCTCAGCTGGGACTCGTTCTTCCTTTTATGACAGAAGTATGCAGGTTGATTACCTTTTTTTTTTTTTTTTATTCAAGGCATCAAACGCTGTCGTAGAACTCACACAGACATGGTGCTGTTTTGTAAGTTAATTTCTATGACTACAGGGAGATGGGGAGAGAGAGTGCGAGGGAGCCGGCTGCCAGTCACACTGAGTGGTTGGCCGTTGGTTTGCACATCTCCGCTTTGAATGCGAAACACATGTTAATGTGTGGGTGGGAGTCAAGAGAATAGAGGAGAGGGTATCCATGTCTCAATATGAAAACGCCCTGTCTGTCCATCTGCAGGAACATTTAATAAGACTCGCACACCAGCAGACCTTTTTTCCATCCTCTCCTCCCTCCCTCTCTCCAACCTCTCGTTATCTTTCATCTCCACGCTGCAAATTCTTTTCTATGCAAATGAAGTTTGCTGGAAACAAAAAAAAAAGCATGTTTCACCAAAGTTGTGAATGTTTGCGCCTGTGTAATGTTTCACTTTTCACTGTGTTTCTGTGTTTGTTTAGGTGTGTAAATGTTTGCGTTATGAACTGTACTATCTGTCACATGGTTTAAGATTTCTCCAGTGTGTGTATTATGTACGTTTCGCCACATGTGTTTGCCGGAGAGACGTGTTATTGTGGGGTTGAGTGCGTGGCAGCCCCCTTTTTTTTTTTTTGCTTGCCCCCCCTCGGTGCTCTGGTGTGTCTCAGGGCTCTGCGTTGGGTTTATGATGTCTGGCAGGGAATGTAGAGAGTGCAGATGGCAGGAGCGAGGGAGAAATGAGTGAGGGAGGGAGGGGAGAGGTGTGTGGTTGCATTAATATGGTCTGCAATTCTCGTTAGCACTAATCAGGGGCTTCCTGTACCGAGAGGAGCATGAGTTCACCTCTCCCCGTACCCTAGCACCACACACTTACATACAAACAGAGACACATGCATGCACACCTTCAGAAAATATCAAATACACCAGTACGGCTCTCACACCTGCACACTCCTCCTCGGGGCTCCCTCACTTCCCTCTCGCTTTTGTTGCAGATCGTACAGTAGGTCCACCTCTATCTCTGTTTCTGGCCCCTCGCTCCATCTATTCCTCTCTGTTTGTTTGGCTCCTCGTGCTCTGAAACTGGCCATAAAATGAGTTGGAAAGAACTGCAAGCAACTCCAAAGTGGAGCTTTTTTTTTTTTTTTTTTCCACTCTCGGGGTGACTTACCATATGTTAGAGTCACGTGAGACCACGGCGAAGAGTTCACTCTCCCTCAGAAAGGCCCTCGTCCCAACGTGAACTCTGAGGGGTCGTGAACTTCAGCTGGAGTGCAGAGGAACTGGCACTCGGGGCGGAGATGGACAAAGACGGGCGAGCTGGCATTAAGGTAGCGCAGATGACATCCTGGAATGTGAAACACAATGACGCACTCGTGAGCGGTAAATCACTTGCTGACATTGGCATATTGCAGGAAAAAAAAAAAAAAGCATCTAAGCCTGACAGGATTCAAGTCATCTGCATGCGCGCAAAGTGTGTAATAGCATCTGTGACCGTTTAGCAGCTCGGAGCTTGTGTGGCCATGATGGCATGTGGAATTTTTGGGCAATATGTTGACCACAGAAACAATAGAAACAAGATTCCACAATGAAAATGTCATAAGTACCCTTCGCTCCTTTTCCTCTCCCTCCTCCCATCCCTTCCTCTCCTTTCTCCTGACTTTAAAAGAGCCCCAGGGTAAGATAAATTAATGTATTTAAGATGTGGAAATCAGATATTGAAATCTTTGCCCTCGCCATCCTCCCCCTTCTTCCCCTGCTTCTCCCTAAACCCCCAGCCTCCCTCACCCTTTAGCCCAGCGCTGCTCCTCTCTTTAATAGAGTTTAATAGTGCACAGGGAGACAGTGTGATAGATAGACTGAGAGAAACTGAGGAGATTTGGTTCAAACATTTTTTTTTTTTTTCACAGTGCACATTTTGTGTCAAATCTTTTTTTTTTCTTTTACTGTGCCCTGGGCTTTGCAATTGATAGCCTCCTCAAAACCACCACCTCTTCTCCTCCACCTCCACCACCTCCTCCTCTTCTTCTTCCCTCCACACCTTCCCATCCCACTGAACCCTGGCCAGCCACAGCTGCCTGACCAGATGTGAGAGAGAAAAGAAAGGGAGCAGAAGGAGAGGTGGAGGACAGGGAGAGGCCACCTCCTGCGGGGAATGAGGATTGACACTGGAGAAGGAATGGATGGAGAAAAAAGAGGGAGAGGAAAAGTTGCAGAGAGAAAAGAGGAGATATACATAAAAAATGCAATAACATAGCTGGGAATCTAATGTGAGAGAACAAGCATAAATTACTCCTCTTTAGACAGTACCTGGCCTTGTCATTAGAGACCACCTACACAGACTGCATTAGGCCTCAGTGGGGTCACTCATCAAATATTGGCAAATTCGTCAAGTTATTTCTGCAACTTTGCACGTCTTTCACCAGCTTTAATCACGACTTAAGAACAAATAAGAACCAAAGTGACCAGAACAACATTTCTTAGCTCCATCCGTGGGTTAGTGGAGTCCACATGTATCCAGGTTTCTCTATGGGCAGAGCTGATTTATGAAGCAGCTCAGCGCTCTAAGCCCCGAGTCCGCACTCACACCATACTCCTGGGGGCTGTCTGATTAGAGATGGGGGAGAGAAACCATGCATTCACACACCCCGCCATTTGGTTCTCATTACACACATGTACACGCACACACACACGCACACACACACACACGCATGCAAAGATGCAGATGCAGGCTTGTGCAATCTCCTGAAGTGCCATTTCTAATTTACCTGTGTATTGTGAAACTGGGCATTGGCGTCTGCAGCGCTGGATAAATTGGGCAAAAACAATAAAATAATAAAGTGGAAAGGCAAAAAGAAAACAGTATTCCACTCAGAAAGAATGCAGCACATTTCCACACAATATTTATGATGCACATTAGACCAGGTTCCTGATATAAAAGCATAAACAGTGTTCTCCTCCACTGAAGTCCTGATTTTATTTTTCCTACATGTATAAATCCACCGTGAAATTGTCCCACTTCTCCTTTTTCTGCATTTTCCTATCATCTCTTTACAACCATGCCCATGAAATAATGCAGACAGATATCACCTCATAATGTGAAATAGTTCAGGTATGTTACACATGCTCAGCCTCAATTGGGCAGATAATTTGGCGGGTGCCATCGAACCCAATTTTGTGCATTTTCTAAGGAAAAAAAAACTAGTTCAGGATGGTACCCCATGCTGTTTAACACAAGTGTTAATATGGGAGGATTGTAAACACTCGGCTGTAATCACAGGCCACAGCATGTGGTCGCTTCAACTGCAATGAGATGAGGGGATGCATGTGTAAGAGGTAGAAGTGAGAGAGCCTGAGGAGCGCGAGGCTAATTTCAATGTGGATTTTAGCAGCTGACCAGTGTACGATAAGTCAGACAGGGTGAGTGGGATCCACTGCAGTCTCTGCTGTGTTCAGAACCATGGGCCATTTGCAGCCTGTCATTAAAACCTTGTTAAAAATGCATTCCCAAGCACTCCTACCCTTATGCATACAATGTCTCCCCGCACTCAGTCCTGACTCGAGTTGTGATGTCTCCCTCTCCCAGCTCTCCCCTGTGTCTCAGACAGTCCCTGTTACACTCCTCCGGTGTCTCCTCTGACCCCCGACACCTTACCGAGTGACATCAGAGCCCAGCAATGGACGGAAACACATTAGGCACGTAGCACTGACGACCACGCTGTGCCCCTCTCCAGGTCAGGGACATGACGCTGGAGCTGTGATTGGTAAACCAGATGCACACATGCACAAACACACCCATACATACCATTATGCACTTACAAAAAAAAAAAAAAAAAAATAAAAATTTCCT
>OOFC01048311.1:21789-37435 GCA_900323345.1 Pseudochromis fuscus
CACACACACACACACACACACACACACACACACACACACACACACACACACACACACACACACACACACACACACACACACACACACACACACACACACACACTCCCTGTGCCATTATTGGATATGCTGCCTCTCCCTGTTTAGGTGTGTGTGTATGTGTGTGCACTCAGAGTCCATCTGGCCTCTGGAGTCCCATAAGGAAGAGCACAATGTTTAGCGGCTCCTGTACTCACTTTGCTGTGCCGTTTCCGTGGCGATGGGGACACTGTGCCTCGGTGGACAGGAAGTGACTCTCGGGGGGCGAAGGAATTTTCAGACAGTGGGCCCGAGCTGACATATGAAATATGCCATTATGCCATTAGTATGAAACTTTTGGACAGGATATCGCCGCCTGTCAGCAGACACGTTTACATCAGGCGCGTCCAACTCTGATTGACCCATTAACTCATCAGGTTATGTAAGCAGCCACTCTGGATATCCAAAGGCACCGTGTGTCAGCTTTGTGCGTCGGTGTGTGTGTGTGTTCATCCTGCTGCCACTCTGTCAGGGCATGGTTGTCTACAGTAGCTAACAAACAGGAGTTGGTGGCGTGATCTGAGGTTCATCCTGTTTTGGTGTGTGACTGCAACCTTGAAACATGTCATTTTCCTGGAGCGTCTTGGTAAAAACAGACATTTGTTATCATCAACCTTGTGTGAGGAAGCCCTGCTGGCAGCTCATTAGTTCATCCTCTCTTTCCTCCTTTCTCTTTTCCTCTCCTCTCCACTCTCCTCCTCCCGGCGTACACTGCATAGTAAACAGTTTTACCCTTTTGATACATTTTTAAAAGGAAAAGTTTGTGAAATATTCTTGTTTCCTTTCTTACTTGGGAGCGTTATTTCTTTAATAAACAACAAAAACCTGTTGTGTGAATTCACTATTTTATCAGCGTCAGACATTTGAACATTCGGGGGTGAATAGTAAGCTTTACAGGGTTTGGTAAATGGACTTAGTGTCTTGTGACATGGACAGAGCCAGACCTGCTGTTTCCACACACAGACAGGCACAGCTCCTTTTTACCTTTGCATAGTCCACAAAGCGCTTCACAAGTTGTTGTTTCCTCGCAAGTCACCTATTCACACATTTCACACGTTCTAAAAATACAGAGAATAACAGCGAAATCTGAGAAACGTTAATTTGACGCCAAATGTAGATGTGTTTGCACGAGGTAGATTTCCACCTTATATTCTGTTGTACTGCAGGATGATGCAAATATTTGTAAAAGCTGCGACAGTGTGAGTTTGTGTCATTACAAGACAATAAATAATGTTTACATCAAGTACAAGTACAGTTTATAAGTTAACATGAGAGCCAGGCAGAATACTTTCAATTTCATCCTTTTACCTAGCAGTACTGCAGATGTGATTACATATCCCTGTGACACCTGAATGATTATATTCTATTCAGTGTAAAGATACTATCACCTAATTAATGTCTCATTGTGGTGTTTATCACATCAGGGCTGAGCTACAGTTACTAAACATAGCTAAAGGACTTCCTTTGCACTGTTTCCCTTCTGCTTCATCGGCTCACTCGTGCTCGTGGAAACTCAGGCCTGTTGTAATTTGTGACAGACATGAATCACATGAATACGATAAAAGGGGGTTAAAAACTAGCTAGCAACCAACCAGCTTGAAATTCAGAGTATAACCCTGTGAATGTTTTTCCTTTCAAGGCATCATTCTCATTTGTGGTTTTTATGTGTGTAGGTGTGTGTAGAATGTGTTAAACTGACAGTTCATGGATAATTCCACCTGTTTGTTATTGGAGTACATGTATATAGCACTTTCATCACCTAAGCTAGGTCCCAAAGCACCTTGCAAGCACTTCACACACCAATGGCTACCAAGCTGCCATGCAAGGCACTAGCCACCATTGGGAGCAACTTAGGGTTCAGTGTCTTGCCCAAGGACACTTCGACATGTGGACAGGAGGAGCCGAGGATCAAACCCGCAACCTTATGATTCACAGGCAACCCACTCTACCACTTGAGCCACAGCCACCCACTTGTTGAAAACTAGTTCAATATGGTCAGAAAATGTAGGAAATACTAAAATTGGCATCACACAGATTTGGTCCGAGTAGATAAACATAATAAATCTATCACCTCATTGTCATCTAATTGTCACCATGACAGTGAGTCTATTACTGAAATTGTCAATCTGTTGTTCAGCTTCCTGTATGCTGTTTAAAATATTTCACTGCATTTCCTGCATCGTTTTCCACACGTTCATCCAACATTTTGATAAATCTTCCCACACAGCTCAGCAGCAGTCCCAACATGTAGACGCTGTGCAGATTTTTCAGACCGATGCCCTCCTCTGCAACCATCCTGGCTACTTTTCCAGCTTTTCCAGCTCTCCAGTTGCTCTGTGCGTTCTCCTCCCGCTGTGTTAATGTGTGCATGTGTGTATGTGCGTCTAAAGCATGTGTGTCAGTGTGCATCTCTCCATGGCAGCATTCCAGTAAAACTGAGCCAGTGAGGGGTCTCTGTCTCACATCCCTCTTCAATCAAACACAAACACACACGTCCGGCCAGCCTGGCCCACGCTATCTTTCCCTGCCTCCCAGTGCCAGATGCACACACCCTGTGCTCTCCCTCTTCTCCTCCTCCTCTTCCAACATTCCTCCTCTGCCTCCTCTCTCCTCTGCTTGCTTTTCCGTCTTCCCTCCCTCCTCCTCCTCCTCGTCTCCTCCGGTTCAGCACCCCTGTGCATCACATTGTCTCCCGGCTCTTCATCTTTCCCCACTTCCTGTGTCCTGCTCCTCGTGCCCCTTACACCCCCTCCTCCTTCCTACCCCTGCTTCTCTGGGCTCCTCTCTCTCCTCGCGACGTGACTTTTAGCACAGACAGTGGGGCCGCTGCCAGTAAACCGGGGCAGAACTGGCTGAAGATGTGCGCTCGCTCGGTGTGGTGTCCATGTACGAGCCCGAGGGTGACACGCTGTATGCAGGGAAGACGTCGCGTCTCAGACAGAAATGTGGTTCACACCCGATCAGATTTGCCATCTTTGCCTCCACGTACACACAAGTGACAAAGTAAACAAATAAGTACAAATTGTGGAAATTTGTTTGTTTACTTTCTTACCTACTCAAGCTCAGAGTGTCAACTTGTGAGGTTTTGCAAACAAATAATAAAATCCACACAGTAGCACCTCTAAAGTTCACAAATTATCTTGAATTCTGTTTGCTCAGCTGATCTATAATAATCAACAACTTGTTAATGAGTGAGTTTTAAAGGTGTTGGTTGACAGCGTTTTCATCTTTCTTTTCTTAACATATAAACAGCTGTTGGTTTCCAGTCTGAATGCTAAGCTAAGCACACTGCCTCCTGAATGTTGCTCTTTAGATAGTGTACAGACACAGAAAAGCCAGTGACCCTCTCGTCTAACTCTTGGCAAGAATGCAAATACAAAGAACTTAAAAAATGCAGATGATTTCATAGGGGGAACAAGGGGTCAGAAAATGGTTTAATGAGAACTCTCAGAGGAGATGTTTGAGCCACTTCTACCATTATCAACAACGTCAAGGATCTTTTCTTTGGAAGAATTGTTTTTAATTCTCAATACAAATCTCCAAAGACTTGTAGAGTCTTTAAGTATTGACAAACAATGAACCTTGCTTGAAACCTTTTTTTTTTCTTCCATTTCTGAGCCATTATTTATCATCTATAACTTTGGTAGTTGTAATGTGAATTTTAAAGTATGATACTAATTTATATTACAAGGTCCTTGCACAGAATCCTGTTATTTTTAGCTTCACTTACTGACCTAATTTTTCCCCACTTAATAACACTAACAGTGTTTATTACTGATAGGGGCATTGTGCACATGACTCAACTGAGGAACACGTTTTTTTGTTTTTTTTTTAAAATATGATCGTGGGAATGAAATAAAACCCAGATATGCCTGAAGAGAAAAAGAGAGAGAAAGCAGAGGAGGGGAGACAAGCTGCAGCTGGTACAGGAAGTGAGGATGGTGCCAGCGGAGGGCATGAGAGTAATCCACAGAGCAGTCTCACAGGAGATCTGAGTCCGTACACACATGTGGCGGCGTTGTGAAGTCTGCTCATCCAGACATGTTGTTATGTGAGTGTGTGTGTTATCAGGAGGTTGAGGATGGAGAAACAAGACGTCGAGCCATCCCTCTCTCTGTGTTTATACTCAGTCTAAACAGCAGACCAGCCACTGAGGCTAATGGGGTTCTAATCTACAGCTGGATGACACACACATGTCATCTTCTGAGTTTCTCAAACAGACAAGTAACCTCTCTGTGCCACATGTGCATTTCACAACAGACTCTCGCTCGTACAGTGATGGACATTTAATGCACTTAACTGCACGTGATGACCTTGGAGTGCATGGAAGTCAGATTTTTTTAGTGTTGTTTTTTAATATCATTTACATTGTATTTATCTGGAAAATGCTTTTTTTTCCAAAGTAAAACATTTTTTCACCCACACAGGATACTGTTTGGGGCCCAACATGTGGGCAAGAAGAGCATGGGATTAAATCATCAATTTGACAATTAACAGACAACCCACTCCAGCAGCTGATCTACAGCTTTCAGCTTTGTTAAATGTTTTGAGTGTAAGGATAAAATAATAGAGCTGTGAGATCAAATGTGTGCACATAAATGAGCAGGTGCACAAAGTTAGAGACACAGGCACTCACAGCCATACCAATACAACACCTTTTTTCTCACCTTGATAGCAACTTCACCCTTTCACACTACACACACACACTTTCACACAAAGTGAAAGCAATGAAGCGCTTGGTAATTTATTGCCCTTGTCAAACTGAACAGAATACTAATGGACTGCTTTTAAGTGTGTAACTTCATACTAAGAAGGTAATGGACACCCTGTTCTTAACAGGTCAGTGACTTTCTCTGTTCTGTGACACAAGGAAATACACACACACACATTCACACGCTCATGCACACACAATCTCACACACACACACACACATTCTCTCAGCCTTTGCCTGAGAGAGCGTCACCAAACACAATAGCGTCATAGTTCCAGCAACAGATCCGGCAGTCTCACCTTCACACTTTGTGTCATACCCAGAGCACATCTCACTGCCAACGCTTTCACATGAAGTCACTCTTATTAAATTAAAGGTCACAACTTGTATAGGCCCAACACGCACAGCCTCTGCGTGTCTCCTAAAGTAACACTTGCGCTCAGTAGATTACCTTGTGAACTGCAATTGTTGGCATGCCAGCTCATTAGTTTGTTGAACTTTTTCCCCCCCTCCAGGCCAGCATTATAAAGGCTCCCTCTACCTTCCCCCTAATAGATAAAGATCTCATTATTACCTCTACTGTTTGGGCTGTCTGTATTGATATGTCTGTGTGTGTATGTTACCCAGCCAGGCTGGCCGTCAGCCCCTCTACCCCAAGGCCAGGCAGCGTTGTCCCGGCTTGTCTGGCCGTTGCACTGTTCTGTGCAAGATGTGCAAAATTTATGATGTAAAGTTCCCTTTTAGTTTACTGAGTGTGCTTCTCTCTGTGGCTTCCAGCATCTGTGAATGACTAATGCATGAGCCTCTTATACCATTTTCTGTTATCACCATGTGGGTTGGTATGAATGTTCCTGGAATGTTGAGCTCATCTTCGAGGTCAGCAAATAGGTGATTTAAGGTCCAGATGCAAAAAAAAAAAAATGGCTGCAAATATATGTATGTTTCTCCAGTGTTTAGTCTTGTGTGTGACACAGTGTGCAGCAGCAGCAGCAGCAGCAGCAGAGTACTGCACTGTGTGAGCTGAGAGAAACAGGATGGGTGGATTTGTCAGGGCAGGTGCCCACATGTTAGTCAATCTGCAGGCAGGAAATTGCACTGGCACAGACACACAAACACATACGTTGCCGCACAATATACACCCAATTTGTCACCCGGGCCTTCACAGCAGCTGAAGCAATACTTCCTCCTCGTACTTGTGTTGACCCCGCTCTGCTGCTCACACGGTCTTCAGCTCTTTGGAAATTTGATTTAGTCTTTGTGATACAGTCCTGTACTAATTCTCCCAATCACAGGCAATAACACGTTAAGTCGCCATGTGTATGCCTTGCAATTGACTCCACTTCGAGCGGGCTGTTTATTATCAAATTTGAAAATACACAAGCCAATAACATGTATTTTAACTAATCTCCTGAAGATCTGTTGGTGGTAAAGGTGGACACAGAGTTCCCTCCTGTCAGAAACCTTCACATGTTATATCTACATGACATTTACCAGGTAAAGTTTCAAACCTCGTTGTTACGATTTGAGTAGCAGCCATTGCCGACGTGACAGTTAGGGACAGAACGATGACACATTGAATTTCCTTTCATTTCCCAAGATTATCTTGAGTCAGCTCTGCAGACTTCATCGTTTTTGACTGAAACGTTTTTGACAGTGATCCGGGCAGGAAGAAGTCCACAAACGGACTCAGTAGCATCAGTTATACAGCAGCAGCATCATTTCAGTGCTATGAATACTCACCACATTAATTCAACACAGCAGTAATAATCAATATTTGTTATATTTATAATGGCTCAAATGTCAGCGTCTGTGTGAAAGAGCTGTTAGCCCACAGATCATTATTTACTAAGCTTGTTTTACAGGTCACTGCTTTGGTTCTGTGGTCTGCAGCTTCAACTTTACCACTCTGGTTCACTCTCACTGCTTTTATGATTCTCATTTTAGGGGCACAATCAAAAAAGAAGGAAAAATGACACACACCTGCCTTATGAAGTACTGGATGATGTCAGACAAATAGCAGGAAAACATTAAATCACTACAGCTTGGTAAAGCATTTAGCAGTAAAGATCATAGACTGTTTACAGAAATGTACGAAGCTACCGAGGCTCAACTATGATGCAGATGTGGAAAGAGTGCAATACTCCCAATGACCACTAGATGCTGGCAGCAAAAATATCCAATTGACTTCAATTCAAAAATGGTCAGTTTTAATCATGAATGTTTTAATCATCTGAATGCTAAGTCAATACATTTTTCCACAACTCATTCTGATGTCATTAGCTAAAGTCAGCTCTTAAAAAAAGATGAATTATGAGGCAGATTTCAGGCTTCAAAAAGAGGAAGATTTAGGGGATCCAGTCTCATGCACATTGGATAATGTCCTCAACCTTGCTCTTCACTTCATATCCAAATATGGTCACTTCTGGCTCTAAAAACATGACGACCTTCAAATACTGAACTCCTGGCTTCAAAACGTGACTCCACAAACCAACAGGTGATGTCACGTTAGCTTCAGCCATTCTGTGTACAGCCTATGCTAATAATTCACATATTTCCCTCAGGAAAACCAGGACAAATAAATACAATTAACAGACAACCCACTGCCAGGCTATGTAAACTTATGTGCTCATAAGTTTACATAGCCTGGCAGAATTTGTGGGGTTTTTTGGCCATTTTTCAGAGAGTATCAATAATGAGAGAAAAAACTTTTTTCACTCATGGTTAGTGGTTGCATGAAGCTATTTATTGTTAAACAACTGTGTACTCTTTTTGAATCACAATGACAACAGGAACTACCCAAATGAACCTGATCAAAATGGCCAAACTTTAAATAAATAAATCAACTGTAAATAAATAAATAAATAAATAGATAAATAATGCCAGACCTACAATCATCAGGTGGCCAGACTTCATATGAAACGTGTCCTTTTTCTCTGTCTGCTGGATGTGTAAACACACAAATCATCTTAACAGCCACACATTTTTAAAGGGGATCATGCTGCAAGTGGCATTTATAACTTATGTAGGGGACAAATGGGTGTTGTTTCTTTGCAGGTATAAAAGTGAACTTGTCTTATTTAGTCTTTCAGAAGTTATACACACTGATCAGCCACAGCATGAAAACCTCTGACATGTGAATTACACTGAATATCTGATTACAATGGGAGATCAGGGCGACCTTTCTTTCCAAGAGCTGAATTGGTTTTACAGTGTTGGTACCTTATTTTTAAAACAGTTGTTTCATATAATTTAAGAAACACAGCAATTTAAGAGTTAGTCGTCAGCTTACAGTTTTAGCCACAGCTGATCCTTATTGTGGTTTTCATGGAAACCTTTTCTGTCAAACTTTCTGCAATCACTGAGCCTGAAGGTTCAGTCCTGACCTTGAAAGAAGGAGTTTAACAAAAGACTTCAGGTCACAGTTACAGTTTTTTGAAAACAGGATTTTTAATGACGCTTTGGAACAACATGCTCCAACAAGCACTGCATCCGAACATTATCTTATAGTTTAGTTTTATGTATCTTAAAACATCTTGATGTTTTCACAAAATCCATAGTTTTTACGGCTGTTTGTCTTCACACAATCCCCCATCGGACACAGCAGGTGAACTGGACAGGGTATCAGGTCAAAGTAATAACTCTGACACATTACTTAAGTATATGCATAGTTGGCCGTAGAGCTCAGCTGCATTATATCTCAGTGTTTTTCAGCTTGTCAAAAGCAGAACCAGCCATAACACCAGAGTATCACCAGGGAGTAGGGTTGGGAAACGAATTCACAGAAAGGAGAGGGAGCGAGTACCATATGTGGGTGAGGAACATGTTCTCATACAGGCTGTTTTTCTTTTGTTTCAGCTGCACGGCCCCACCTTAAATGAGGACAGGGAGCAGGGGAGCGCACTGGACAGAGAAGGAGAGGGGAGAGGTAGATGGGAATTCATTGAAGAATTGGGCATAATGTGCTCTGGGCAGTCCCCGACCCAGCTGTTTTCCATTCAGTGGGAGTCTGAGCGGCGAAATGTAGCAAGGGTGGGATAGAGAGGCTGAGAGGGAAGAGGAGGGACAGTACAACACAGTGTGAGACACCTCATGTAAAGGTCATGACGACGGCAAATTAAGTGGACTCATCTGTCTGTCTCCCTTTTCTTTCCCTCCATGTTTTTCTCTTTATATAAACTGAATTAGAGAGAGTTTCAGAGATATTCACTCCCCTTAACACAAGTTTTGTTTTAAGCAAATATTTAATGTGTGGTTTCATTTATGCAGGGTTCACCTTTTTACACCTGCGCACCTGTGACATCCTCTTATTCCAACCTGAATAAAATTATGCAATAACCACATGGTCATTTGTAGGAGTTGCATGGCATCTTTCATGAGGCTCAAATCTAAAACTTTCTCATTTTATTCATGCAAAACCTGCACACACCATGCCATCCTAACCAGTAGAAGCTTTAAGTAGAAAATTACAAATTAAATTTAACATTTTTTTCCTCACTATCCCACAAATTTGGTTGTTTTTTTACTGTTATATATATTTTTTCTGTTTTCTCTGAGGATCATTTGTTTTGCTAAGTCACCTCATTTACAGTTGTCACTTTTAAGTCACTGACACATCTCGAACAGTCAAATTATCCTGCTCCGATTAAAAATAGTTGAAAGGCAGAATCAACAATTTGTATTAATAATAGAAATTTAAGCAGCGTTTAAAATACGCTATGTATCTCCCATGACTATCTGAACACAGGATTTGTTGGTGGAGCCAAAAAAAAAAAAAAAAGCAGTAACATTCTTAAAAAATCAACACAAGATGTTACTTCGAACATATATTTGTGCCAAAAACAGTTTTAGTTTTATTGTTCGATGGTTCGATTTCTGACTTCACTGACGTGTGATTGGCGAGCGATTACATGTGTCCTGTGGTCTCAGTTGAAAGAGGAAAAATGCAGATATCAGACACCTCATCCGACCTCATCTAGATTATTTGGTCATTACTGAATTAACCACCTGTTTGTTTTCATATGCACCTCAGTGAAACTAAATGATGATGACATAATGTTAAAAACTGCCTCAGGAGTCTCTAGATACCTTCTCTATGCTTTATTGGATTTAATAGAAGTTGCAAAAGTGCAAAAATATTAAGCTGAAATAAGATATACCGAAGTCACATTTTCTCACAAGCGCATGAAGAAGTTTTTTAATCTGCCGAGTCACTGCAGCGTGTCTGTGGGCAGGCAGTCCCCCGGAGGTTAAATGACTCTGCACTCAGTACCTTTGGCCTTCTCATGTCCCATCCACTCCACATCTGAAGCGCCAGGTTACACAAACATCCAGTGGAAACCCGTTGATTATGCACCTCATCTATTCATGTTTTACCCAATTATTCCTGTTCAGGGTGAAAAAGGTCTGAAGCCTCTCCCGTGCAGACGCTGCTCCCAAGGAGGGAAAACATCCTGAACTGTTCCATCACAGAACCATGTAGCACTGACAGGCTAACAAGCTCTCACATTTTCATTCATGCCTGTGAATATGGTTGTATCTGACCTGCACGTCTCGTGGAGGCAAAAGCTCCACACAGAGTAGAAAGCATGTCCAGCAGAGAGGGCACCGGACACTCAGAGGGATGATGGGGTTACTGAGACCTGGCACCCACGGTCTGTCACCTAATGCAGGAAATTAGACACCACAGACCTTTGCCATTTAACGTGTGATGCCTCCGAGCAGCAAAGAGGCAAGAGAGCAGGGTGGAAGTGTCCTGGTGTCGCAGTGTGACCAGTGGACATTAAAGTTACTGAAAGCTGCAAGCGAACTGACAGCCGACTGAATTTACCTCATTTCTAGGAGTCACATACGATTTTCTTGGAAATATCACCTTCACTGCACAGTTTCAATCTGCACTCAGACTGACTTTAGACTTGCGTAAACAATTACATCCCCTTTGTTCCTTGAAATGAGGCCGTTAGGATGATGCAGCAAGTGTGCTAACGCAGAGTCATCCAGCTTTTGATGCACTGTAATGCAACATGTCAACACGTATCCCGCGTTAGCCAATCAAATACATGCAAGCATGCACTCCTTGCATTATACTTTGCAATATTAATACTGCTGAATCTTTTTGTCATGTCACTCTCGAGGTGAAAGATAAAAACAATTTTGTTGTAAAAACTTCCTGGAGTTGTGAAATTGCATCTCAGAGTGTCAAGTTTTTGAAATGTATTCGTCTGTTACTAAAACTGGACTTCCTGCATGATATTTCATGCCATACCAGTGTCTTCAGCAATGTGCCAACATCACCACTTGCAATTTGTAATGCAGGACTGGTCTGATCATCTGAATGCTTGTGCCTCCTAGGACTTCTGTTAACATGTCTGAGTAATTAATTCAGTGAGTACAGTATTATCATAACCAATAGAAAAGATCATGAAAAGTTCATTTGTCACAGTGGAAACACTTACTATTAAAATAATACCTGCGTCGCAATAAGATGGAATTTTAAGTCGGAGAAAAGCGAGCTCACATTCCAGGTCGAGGAAACAGAATTAAGTGAGATGTGATGAATATCATGCTGTTCCTTTTATTTTCACCTACTGTTCACACAGCTCAGAGGTGTCTTTGGTTACACCTGGTGAATACGATCTCTCAGGAAGAACCTCCACTTCATGAATGTTGATAATTTACAGCACCTGAGAGAAGAGATGCTAATTTGTTTAACATCAAGACGCAATTTGTGGCAAGTTGTTTGATTCATATCAAACATCTGGAAGACACTATGATTTCTTATGTGCTGGTGATAATAAGGTGATTTTCACACAGTGGAAAAGGATGTGTGTGTGTGTGTGTGTGTGTGTGTGTGACTAAATTCAGAAGGTGTGTTTTAGTGTCTGTGTATTACAGTTTTTTTTCGATTGCTAAAACACGTTTTTCAAAACTGCACACACAAAACTCCAAACATCACACACATTGCTAAACCCTGGCATCACCTGCAACACAACTCTTTGCCATCAAATCTCTTCACATGTTCACAAAGTGGAACTGGTGTTTTCACAGCCATGTTTTCACATGATACACACACACCATTCATTGAATAAACACATTAACTGAAAACACAGTTATAGAAATGGAAAACACTGAATCAATGATAATACCACTTCTCTCAGAAACAAACAAAGCATCACACACATTTTCAGAGAAAATTCATTTGTTTATTTTTTATTTAATATAAATTTATTTATGTGTAAAAGTTTCCCCCCCATTCAAGCATAAGCATCACCAGGCATCATGCCTCTGGTTTCTGTCTGGTCAGACGTCCTCATCAACATCACAGGTCATGTCCTCCTGGTCCAAACACCACTGGAAGAACCACCCAGAGTGCTGCATGAAGCCCTGACAGGCCTCAGAGTCCACATCTCCACAAGCCTCCTCCATGGATTGAAGCAGTGGGACCTGCTGCAGTCCTTGATGCAAACTGCTCACCAGACCCTAAAGTGTAGACATTTGAATAGTTGTGTGTTGTGGATTGATGCTTTGAGATTTTATGTGAGAAGTGTGTGCAAACCTGAACAATTGTGTCTTGTGTTTTGGCAACAAGGTGAAACTGACATCAGAGAGTAAAGAAGTAAAGTCAGAGCTCTAATGTGATGAGGAATCTAAAGTAGGAACAAACAGTCGAGCAACTGGGGACAGAAGTAAAGGTTGTGAAAATTGTGCCTAATTTTTGGTTTTTGTTTTAGCAATTGAAAAAACTGTATTATGCAATCAGTGTAATGTGTGTGCTTGTGGTATGTGTCACAGTGACGTCAACACTCGGGAGTTATTTAGTTCAGCTGAGTTTGTTTTTCTGTCTTATACAAAAAATTACAGAATCAGTCGTAGCTTTGAATCATTAACGTGGAGTGTGAAGACTGGAACCAGTGACACAGCAGGAGACTGGAACCAGTGACACAGAAGGAGACTGGAACCAGTGACACAGCAGGAGACTGGAACCAGTGACACAGCAGGAGACTGGAACCAGTGACACAGCAGGAGACTGGAACCAGTGACACAGCAGGAGACTGGAACCAGTGACACAGCAGGAGACTGGAACCAGTGACACAGCAGGAGACTGGAACCAGTGACACAGCAGGAGACTGGAACCAGTGACACAGAAGGAGACTGGAACCAGTGACACAGCAGGAGACTGGAACCAGTGACACAGAAGGAGACTAGAACCAGTGACACAGAAGGAGACTATCCACTGTCTGTATTCACTTTCACACTGCTTTACTTATCCTAATGGGCCATTCACTTACAGTGTATCAGTCAGTCCTGAAGAAAACCACAGAAGCAGGACAGCACAGTCCAGCACAGTCCAGCAGAGGACAGCACAGTCCAGCTGAGGACAGCTGAGCTCCAGGTCTCACACCAACAGTGCAGGAACACTGGAAACTAAAAGAACAAAGGTCACATTGAAATAATTGTTACAAGTACAATATTTCTGTTCATGCTTGTTTCTGAGTTGTTACTGAAACCACCAGTTGTTGTGTATTACAGTAGAAACAGGGGTTTGTGTAAATCTGCGTGAATGGTTAATAAACCGTAAGCATGGCCTGATGAACAGTTGAAGGGAAATGTTTGGGGCTAATAATTGCTGTAAAAAATTATGTTAATATTAATATAAATATATTTGGCCTGAACCCCATACTTGTAGAAACTATAACCTACTTGAACAGTGTCATTTGTTTTAACTGGCTAATGGACACATTTGTCACATCATTGTGTGGTGGTTCCTGCTGTGTCATGTTCATCCCACACAAATGGATTTATGTGACAGCACAGCACTCATCTGTGTGCATGTATAGTATCAACAGTATAAACACCCGACAGTGACATGCTGGGAAATAATCACACTGACACGTCCTCAGTGCAGGTTTCCTGCTGCAGTCACATCATCAGTGTGTGTGGAGTGTGTGGAGTTTGCTCTAAAACCTGCTGTTTTGTTTTTCTGCAGGTGGGTGTGTCAGAGGCCTCCTCCTGTCACCCCAACTGGAGTTTATGTAAAAATGAGATGGCTTCCCTTCAGTCATCAGCACAGCACCGTGGGTTTATCCACATTTATCCACTGCTGTACAAGCTGTAATGTACCTGTGTCAGATCGATTGTCGGACAAGGGTTGACTTAATCAATTCATGGTGAGGATTTTGTATTCATTTGCTAAATTTTTTCCTGCCCCGAGTGTGTGGATATGTATGTGTCATGTAATAATGAAATAATGAAACATGGTTGTAAGTTTGCAAATGAAACTGAAACAAACCAGTGGTGGTTGGAGTGAAGTTCTCCTGTGGGTACAAACAGCTGTGTCATTACCTTTGGATCATGTGACTCATTTGAAGCGTTGATGTGTTTATTCAACAGCACAGCACAGATGTTTGTCTGGATGTTGGAGGATAAAAATCCACCTGGAAAACTGTGAGTGAGGCACTAGCAGCACATCATTACTGGTATTTCTCCTGTGCATTACCAGTGTGATATGTGCTGCTTCTGTCAGACACACCCCTCTGCACCACCAGGAACAAACCATCTTCTGGAGCATCTTGTCTCCAGTGAATACAAGGCTTGCACAGTGCAGTTTATTACATATTACCTTTTAGAAAGCATACTAACCTTTGAAGGTCGACAAAATGATGTTTCCATAATGACTGACAATTAATAAAAGCTCAAAACTGGAGAAACCAGATGTCCACTCCTTTCATGACTCATGCTCTTTATAGTAAACTAATGAAAGTGGCCACAGCCACTTTCACTTGGTGCTACTGATCTAGTGAGGGATTACTTTTTCAAACAGTTTCCCTAGTGGAGAATCCCAGTGTTACAGATCATAGTGCACACATCAAACCGTGAACATCAGAGCTGGACCACAAGGGACAGGGTTCACTGGATTTCAAAATAAAAGGGATTGTGGTGTTATTTGGATTTTCAGCAGAAGAATGAAGACTGAATGATGAGGACAATGTACAAACTACTTTTTATTTGGCAGCGTGTAGATCTACTACAGTGTCTGGAGGCTTTATTAGACTACAGTAGTCTGCTTCAACAAACATCTCCACCTTTAGAGGACAACACCACCGTGTCGGGGTCTTTCACATGAACTCTCTTCATTCTCTTTAGTAAACATTTCTGCTGACATTTCTAAAGCTAACATACTGGTTCAGACTCTTCTCTGTGGCTGTTTTCCTGCTTTCAGTTCTGTGCACAATTTGTGTGGTGAATTAATTTAGAGTCTGTTTCCAGAGGTGAACAGTGATGTCTAACTGCCGGATGTCCTGTGTATGAACACAGATGGGCCAGGAGATCAACTGAAGCCATCACCAGTTCTGCTAATTAGCTTCATATGCAGCCAAGTCAAGTCTTCATTTTGTCCTGGTATTATGTAATGCTGAGGCCACAAGTGGGACAAATGTTAGTGTAGTACAACAACACAGGGTCTAGCTCTGACGTAGCTTTTGGCCTTTGGGAAATAATAATCCCAATGAGGTCATCTCTGAATATGTAAAGAAATAACTGGCAATTTTGGGGGGTCTTTATGCCTTCTTGTCGGGAGCTGAGAATAAACAGTGATGTAGAAACAGTCGTCCTGAGAGCAGCTTATCATCTCTCAGCCTGAACTCTGAGGAGGAAACTCAGTTTTCTGATCTGAGGTGGTATGGTGGTGCTTTGTTCTTCTTGAGTTCAGGGTGTGCATGAAAGCCATCATCAGTAGAGCTCTAATAGGATGTGTCGCCATGGTAACCAGTGAAAACAAATGGAAGTTGGAGGTAATGCTGCTGATGGCCAGTAGGAGCACGTGTTGAGAGAAAGCTGCAGCTGCAGCAGCAGCAGAGACAGAAG
>OOFC01048313.1:9478-23812 GCA_900323345.1 Pseudochromis fuscus
CTCCTCCTTGCTGACCACCAACCATAGACTGTATGCCCCCAACACAGGCACACACCTTGTCTTAAATATTTAGGGACAATCTTTGACTCCCAGAATTGCAAGGAAGTGACATGATATACTTCTGTGTCTAATGTAAGTGTGTTTGGTGATTCACAAATCACCGTGTATATTATTATGCAAAAAGTGTGAGGCTGACATTGTGTTTACAGTGGTGCAAATCTGGTCCAATGTTTTTCTACTTGAGTGTAAAGTCTTGATAATTGTGTAATTCTTTTGTTTTTTGACCAAGTTGCATCCTATTTTAAACTACTGGATCAGTTTTTATTTTGCTTCAAGAGTTTCTTACAATTGGAATCCAGCAGGTGTTGGTGAATGGATGCAAGTCCAGCAACAGTCTCACTTCAGGGTTGTGTCTGGTCACCCTTACTCTTCATTATGTAAACAGACAGTAAACATGTAAACATCTCGAACAACACTGCCCTTCTGACTCTTCAGGGCAAAGATTCAGACCATGGTCAGGCCTTACGATTACTGGTGTTCAGCAGAGGAATTTGGCCACAATCTGGGGAGAAACAAGTGGCTGAAAAAGCAAAAGTAGTTTTAAGCCAGTCAGACCATACTGTACAGTTTTTACTGCTGCCTTCTGGTCGACACTATGATTTGCTCAAAAGCGAAACAAATCACTGTGCAAAGTCTTTCATTCCATCTGCTATTAAGCTTTAAAACACACACAAGACCTTATTGACTTATTTTTAGAAGATTTTTTTTTTTTTGGATTTCTTATGTAATTGATCTTTTATGTGCGCATCTCGTAAAGTCTCCTGTAACTATTTATTTACTCTGTGATTGATCAGTGTTTGCATGTGGGAGAGATGCAAATTAATTTCCCATTGGGGATAAATAAAGTTGTCTGAGCTGAATTGAACTGAATTCCTTTAACATTTAAAAATAAAAGCAATGTGACATGTTACATTAAGATGCCAACATGAAAAATTACTGTACAACATCAGTTTAAGGTGACATTCAACTTGAGAATTACATCATCAACATGAACAAAACACAAAAAAGGGAGGATTTGAAAAATTAAAAGTGTCTCCTCTCACCAGTGCAACTGCAGGGTTGGTAACATTAAAAATGAGCATGCTTCAAAAATTATAGGTGGAACAAATCAATGAAACAGACTGAAAGAGAATAAATCAGTTACTAGTTAAGTCCACTTGTAAAGCAGTGGTTGTGTTAAAAAAGTACAGCGTGTCCTTATAAACACACAGGATGAAGTAGTCATATATTAACCATTAATTTTACAAATCATCATCCAGAAAATTAAACAGTTACCCATTGAGCCTCCACCTCTCAACTCTAACATCTTGGTGTCTGGCAGGAGGTATTTCTAGAAGTAGAGGCTTCACGGTGGCATGAGGGGGATCTACACAACATCCGGCAGGTGGTTTTAGGGTCGGAGCTGCTCGGTGAATACACAATCCCTCACTAACAAGCCCTGCCTCATTCATGACCACATCCAGGACAAATGTCGGAACCTAATGTGTATTACAAAAACCTGGTATCAACCAGATGTTTTTCCTGGTTTACATGAGACCCATCCTCCTCTCGGCTCCAGCTTTTCTGTGCAGACTTTGCATGTTCTCCCTCTGCATGGTGGGTTTTCTCCAGGCACTCAGGTTTTCTCCCACAGTCCAAAGACATGCTTGTTAGGTGAAGGGATGAGTCTAAATTGACCATAGGTGTGAGTGAGAATGGCTGTTTGCATTTGTGTTCACCCTGTGCTAGGCTGGTGACCTGTCCAGGGTGTACCCCGCCTCTCACTGGTTGGCAGTTGGGATAGGCTCCAGCAGACCCCTGTAACCCAGTGTGTGGATATAGCATGTACAGAAGGTGAATGACTGACTGACCTACTTTATTACGGGGTAACCATAGTGTTCTGTTTGTGGAGTTTGTGCCGCTCTGTGTCCATGATGCTTGCTGGTCAAATGTTTTATTTCTGCGCTCTGGATGTCGCAAATGCAGTTCAGAGTTTGCTTTTTGGGTTGAGCAGTTCTTTAAGAGCATCCAGGTTCTCCCCCTCTGGAGCCTCAGGCCATACACTGTGGTCTAGAGACAAAGGCATAAAACACAGAGGAATAAATGTGTTGTATATTAGACTGTATAATACCTAATATGTTACATAAAGACATGTAGGAAGCTTTGTTAGGCATCTGTACCAGGTATCTCCCAAGGGGAACGGTACAGACTCTGTCCTGCATCGACCCTCAGTGTGGCTCCAGAGATGTAGGAGGCAGCAGGAGAGAGCAGGAAACACACTGCAGATGAGATCTGAACAAAGAAGCACATCAAAAATTATTCAAAGATGATAATCCAGAAGGAAGGAAGGTGGATGATCCATGGTTATTATCCGTCACAGTGTAACGCTGTGTGGGGGTTTTAATCAGTACAGTGAGTGCTGAAACTGGCCTTTTTGTCATTGACATTTGAATGAATAACTTTTGTTGTATACAGGGTGACCACAAACACACTCAATTTCAAATAGTTATAAAATCAAAACTTAAAGGAATATTACTATAACATTGGTGTCTACAGTTGCATAAACTAATAAAGTTTCGTGTGGTATAATACTATAACTATAACTGTTCGAATCGAGGAGTGTTTTTGTGGTCACCCTGTATATTCAGTGGTCACATTATTGGGACTATGTGTGCAATCAAATGCAAGCTAATAAGATGGCTCTGCTGTAAAGTGTACCTTTGTTTATTATTTAAAACAACATTACTGTGACTTGTTAAAAATGCATTTATCGGTGTCATTAACAGTTACACACCTCTTCTGGCACTCCCAGTCTCTTTGCAGGAGTAAAGGGAACAGCCATTTTGAAAAGAAAAGGTCCAAAGTCCTTGTAGTTCTCCATTGCAGTTTTAGAAAAGATTGTACCCTGCAACCAAATAAATACTCAAATGTCAAATTATTCCATTATCAGAAACCTTCAAAATTGATTCAGTCATGAGTTGTTCATACAGGTGCAACAGCGTTGACTCGGACTCCTGAGTTCGCCCACTCGATGGCTAGAGTCTTGGTTAAGTTATCCACTGCTGCCCTTGCTGCTCCTGTGTGGCTGTCAGGCAGAGAAGACGCAGTGTTGCAGCAAAAAGTGTGCGACTTTGTGGATGTGTGAGTGAATTAGAAGAGAGATCGTTCTTACGCCATGCCCGGGAAGCCATTCCACATGTCAGCGATGATGTTGACGATCACGCCTCCATTCTGTTTCATCCATGCAGTGTAGACTGTGCAGAGGGAGCATCGTCAATCCCACTGAGAGCTTAAACACATACACAGACCCGCAGGCTTGGCTGTGTGCAGCTTACCCTCCTTGCAGCAGTGGAAGGTTCCCGTCAGGTTGGTGTCTATCACAGCCTTCCAGCCTTTGGAGCTAATGTTCTCTGCTGGGCTGGTGAACTGACCTCCTCCGTTATTCACCAGAAAGTCTATCCGGCCATACTTCTTCAGCATCGATGACACAAGAGCCTTCACCTGTGGCACACAGAATTAAAGTAAATAAATAAATCAGGCACTGACAACATGAACACACACAGCAGATTCAAGAGGCTGAAAGTGTGTTCACCTCATCCTCATTGCGGATGTCACAGGGTACAGGACTGACACATGCAGGACTGGAGAGAGGGATCTTTTGTCTCATCTCCTGAGCTGCTGCCTCCAACTTTTCTGCCTTCCTGCTGGCGATCACCACACTGCAACCTGAAGACGAAACTGTCCACTACTCACACACTGAAATGCAATTCTGTGAACTGCTTTGTGAGCAACTGCTGATTAGCAAGTCATTATTTGATTATATTGATAATGTATCATTAAACATGGACTAAGAGCCCCTTTTGGGGTCTGTGTGGTTTTTCACATGCTGTCCAAAATTATTTCATTTCATTATTAAGCCAATTCACCCCCATGACATTTACAACTGTTAGTCAACAGTCTGAACAGCTACAGACTAATGCGCATCTGTGTCGAAGTTCACAGCAGCTGCTGTTCACTTCACCCTCTCTGTACAATCAGATATAAAAACATCACCTGGCTGTCTGACATCGTCTCACTCACCCAGCTTCAACAGCTCTACAGAGATAGCTTTACCGATCCCAGTACCTCCGCCAGTTATTATTGCAACTTTATTGTTGAACAAGCCCGGTCTGAACACAGTGTGTGCCGCCATATTTGTTTTCTGGCCGCTACGATGCCGACAGCGCCGCCCTTTGTACCCGTCCAGTTTACACATGAACAATTCGTGGTAACACAAAATGCTTTTTAACCCTGTAAAGCTTGAACCATTAAATAATTTCCAGTAAATCCTATTTACAAAAAAATATAAAAAATCTGATTATTTATTGTACCTTCTGACCTAAAAATGTATAAAAACTTGAGTTTTTCTTAAATTCTATTTTCAATTATTTGTATTTTTTTCATAAACTCAAAAATATCACATTGATGACGTAGGTCTCAAAAACGCATGTATCAAATTTGATACGTTTCGTATTAAATAAAAATTAAACACAGACTTGTTACAAAAAATCAAAACTGCTACTTTTAAAGTACACGAGACTCCAGTTTTCATATTAGTACAATGAATTGGGTGTTTTTATTATGTATTGAGACAGTATTTTATTTTTCAAAGTAACTTCTTTCATTAGTGACTTTAAAATGTCACGTACATTTGTATGTTCCTTTTGTCATCTATATCAGCGTTTCCCAACCCTGGTCCTAAGGGAACACTATCCTGCATGTTTTAGACCAGGGGTCTCAAAGTCGTGCCATGGAGGGCCGAGACCCTGCAGGTTTTCTTTCCAACCGGTCACTAAAGCAGGTGATGTTAATCACCAACACCTCCTTCAATTTGAGGGAAGGAGCTAATCAGTGAGATCAGCTGCTGGAGAGATGGTTGGAAAGAAAACCTGCAGGGTCTCAGTCCTCCATGGCAGGAGTCTGACACCCCTGTTTTAGATGTTTCCCTCTTCCAACACACCTGATTCAAATGACCAGCTCATCATCAAGTTCTGCAGAAGCCTAGTCACGATCTTGATTATTTGAATTAGGCGTGTTGGAAGAGGGACACATCTAAAACATGCAGGATAGTGTTCCTCGAGGACCAGGGTTGGGAAACACTGATCTATATATTTGCATCTGTGCTCTTTAGGATACCCAATATTTATTTAATCACTCTTCCCAGGCACTGGAGGAAGTCCCCAGAATTAATAGTCATGTTTGTGCCTACGCAGTCACGATTGATGTACACACTTGTTTAACAAGCCAATATCACTTTCTACAAACTATTTTCTAGATTTGAGCTCTGCAAATTTTCAACATAAGCATGTTGTTGAACCTGTAAGGATACATAGTATGTTCACACCCTCCTACAGTTAAACTAATATTTTTTTTCTCTGTTGAGGAATCATACTGGAAAAGTGCAAAGCAACATATAGTTATATACACATGGCTGTTATTGTCAGTGTAAACAGCCATAAATCTGTGGGTTTCGCATCCAAGTTGTTTAAAACAAAACAGCAGGCCAGAAGACCTCTGTATATGGTCATCTAATAAGCACTGTAAACCACCAGGTTGTGGTACTGCCCCATCCTGCGAAAAATGTACTGCAGTCTAAGCTCCAGTGAAGTTCTCCTACTCAGAGCTTTTGCTTTGCAGTGTACAGCCCACAGATTTACATTTCACACCTACTGTATAAAACAGACGTATAAAGACACAAACAAACGAACTCCGCTCCAGACTGCTTTATTTTTGGATGTTGAGGCCATGTCCAAGTCGGTTAAATGATAGAAAAAGTCCCAAATCCACCAGTGATCATGGCGCACTGGTTTACTGGTCCTTCAACTCCTTCAGTCTCCTGATCGCAGACTTGACTGTGACAGCGGATGTTGTGCTGCAAAAGAAAACATTTTTCATTGAAATGGATTCTGATGAATACAACAGCTACAGACCCAGGTGATTTGAAGCTTTTCCAGGTTTTGTTAATGCAAATGAAGTTAAGCAGTCTTGTGTACGAGATCTCAAATGTTCTATTTGTCAAACATGCAACACTTCCCACTCCCTGGATATTTTTGCTACAACTACGGGTACATCAAGCTCAGATAGAGTTAACAATTTCCACTTATGTACTATTGCTTCATAATTCAAAGAACTTGTCAACTTCTGCTTTTTAAGTTGAAAAAATGTATCTGATTTAGATATGCAAGACATTTTTGAAACATCCAACAAAATAATTTTGTAGAATCTGATGAAGCAGTGGGCCATTGATTTGTTGCTCAGGCCACATCACCGTATGACACATCTGCAATAAATTCTTTGGCATCTGACTTTAAACTGCACCAACCCAGCAGGCAAATTTCTGATTGGCATTAAATTTAAGAACTGATTAGCATCTAAACCTTTATTTAATACCAGAAACATTACACATCATCCAGATATCTAGGTTAGCAACTGTACAGCTGCATGCTCAATAGATACACTGCCATCTACATCTAAACTATTTTTAATCTATAACAACATCAAAAATAAGGCTGCTACTGTGTCCTTAGAGTAAAACAACCAAAGACACAGCCTTCACACAAAAAGCATTTCTGACCATATCCACTCATTTAAATTTGCCACATAGAACAAAGAGAAAAAGCAACCTACTTGTAAGTCCAGGCACCTCCAGCCACTGTCTTCTTGCAGGACCCACAGTGCCAGATACCTACAGCCCTCCTCTTCATTTTGGTCTGCAAATACATATTTAGTGTATTAGAAAGTTATAAAACAGGATCTTGTCAACATACCCAAACAAAATCTCAACATTATGTATACTTACAATAAAGACAATAAATTAGGACTTTACATTTCTAGTGTTCAGTAAATACACTGATGGTACACACAACTATTTTGCAGAGGTATACTTGAAAAAAAACTGATACAGCGCAATGTTTGTCACTTATATACTTGTTCTTACCTTGCCACAGAAAGAGCATGTGTATTTAGCATGCTGGGATATTTCAATTTTCTTCACCATCTTCCTCAGGGAGGCACCATAACGTGTGCCATATTTACCAACGATCCCCACCTTCTTGGTGCGCTTGGCCTGTGGACAAAATTAAGACATTAAGAAATAATAATGATAATGTGCAACAGTACTGCAGGTGGATGTGCAGTAACCACTGGACATGCCAGAGAACTACAACCAATGTAACTGACGTTTACACACTACTGTAGCTACAGGTCTTAATATTTGAGATAACCTGTACACTGGGGTAGTACACTTTTAAGTATTCATTTTTCAAAGAAAAAAAAATGCCACATCAGTGCAAGTACCTGACATATTTTGCTAAAAATTCGGAGAACGTGGATGAATGAGCTGCTCATAATTAGCGAAACCAGCTAGCCAACGCAAGCTTCCTCCCAGCAAGCTAGCTACTTTGCTAACTTATACAAAATCAATTTTAGGTCATGTTTAACAAACGACCAATTCTGCTAAAGTATTACCCATGCCACTTCGGTTTTTGCAACTGCGGGTCCGCCAAACAAATGCGAAATTTAAAATATAACGACTAACAACAAGCTAAGGTTACTAGCCCGCCCGGCTCTTGGGGCTCAGTGAGTATGGCAATGGTGGAAGCCATTACTGTCGCAATAGGACATAAACATCGCTTGTGCTGTTAAAAGAAACACCAATCAAACAAAAATAAAACACGGGTCTGTCAAATTAAGTCATCACAAAGTCTCAAAATGTGTGATTGTGTTGTTTGTGGCACAGAAATTGTTAGATTGACACGGATTGAGAAAGGGACAGATTTGGCTCACCATCGTTTCAGTGGAGACGTAGGTGCAAAGAGGGATTGCTCAACGCGCAGGCGCGATTTACCCAGTCGTTCACACTGCATTGTGGGAAGTTGTGTTTTTGACAACTGCAACATTAAGATAAATCCCCACTTAAAAGAAGACAATAAAAATGTGATTTTAGTTGATATTATACTTGATATACAAAAATATGGAAATCTACAAATCCACAAATTATGAAGAAGTAGAAAACCCACAGAAGAAATATGTAACCCGTAACTAAGGACGCTTCAGTAGGTATGCACATGCGCACACAAGTAGTAGACCACAACATCCTTGCAGCCGAGTTGAAAATGTTTGTACCCTTAGCCTGTAAGCATGTGGCCTTTGCGGTTTGTGAATATATAGTAGATTGAAAATATTCTTTTATTCGGTAAGCTCTGTGATATGCTATGAAGCTAACAAAGAAACTGGTTCTTGCTAAGGCTAAGGCCTCCGACTTGGAAAGCGTGAAGAAATTGAACTGCTGGTAAATGCTTACATTTTAGCATGTTGGTTTTTCTTTGCACCCTGACAGTTGTGGTGGACAGGTACAGCTTAGTTTGTGTCTCGTATCTGTGATAACGTTATGTTCCTTTTTTGCAGGGGATGCAACCTCAGTGACGTGAGTTGTCAAACAGTTAATAGATGTCATATTCGGCCAGATACTGAATTCACAGTTCATGCACAAATTTAATTTCTTACTCTTCTTTTTAAAAATCTTTTAAAAATTAAGCTGTATGGATTTATGCGTTTTTCAGATTTCTATCTTCTCTCAGATGCCCAACATTGAGGTGCTGACGCTTAGGTAGGTCTAAACTCTTTCCTGTCTCCCTCTGTGGTACATACAACCATGTTCCAGTTAAGAGTGAAAGGATGATTCGTACCACATGGCAGTGATCTTCCTCCTTTTCTCTCTCCAGTGTCAACAGCATCTCATCTCTCACTCCTCTTGCTGGCTGCCTGTCTTTGAGTGAGCTGTATCTGAGGAGAAACATGATCCCCTCACTCTCTGAGCTCTCTCATCTGCGTCCTTTGACACGTCTCAGAGTTCTGTGGCTGGCTGAGAACCCCTGTTGTGGGACTGACCCCAGCCAGTATCGGCTCACTGTGCTGCGCTGTCTGCCCCGGCTCCACAAACTTGATAACCAAGGTGAGTGGCACAATCTCTTTACATACCTCTCCTAGCTCTCCATCATATGACAGGAGCTTCATCAGCAGATACTTTGTCTACTAAATGAAGAGCTCACACATGTGTATGTGCAATGTTTTGAGTGTGTAGTAGTGACAGAGGAGGAGATTGCACTGGCTCTCATGGAAGGTGATGAGGTCACTACACCCCCAGGAAGTGTTCAAAACCAGCTTTCCAACAATGGACTTCCTGATGCAGAAACAGAGAATGACCCGCTTAACTACAACATGGAGGAGACCAAGTAGGTCTTGTGCACTGAAATGATCCGCTAAAACAATGCAGACAGGTTAAAACAAACACTCCTCCCATTTTCAGCAAAATAAGGGAAGAGTTGGGAATGAAGCCCCTTTCCAGAGACAAGTTCTCCTCTCTTTCTTCTCCCTCTACCAGAGGACATATGTCATCCATGAAAAAGGTAGACCTTCCTCCTGAAATTCAGTGTGGTACGTTATAAGCAAACCTGGATTTATTTTATTCACATCTGCCAATTTTTTCCTACATTTTCAGACACACACTCTTGATGCAGTCCTGCTGCTTCTCAAGGATTTGGATGAAGAGGAGCTTCACATTGTACACACAGCTACACAGAACAGGCTTCAGATGTACATGCCGGACTCAGAAACACTTCAGGATCCACAGCAGACACAGAAAACACCTGTCATCCAACACTGATGTTTCATAGCATGCACTGAGGCCCAACATCTCACTCCCTGTTCCGCATCTTACTCGCACCTTGGGATCCTTGTGTTTTTCCTCTTACCTATTGCCTGCAAAATGCATAGCTTATGATTTCATTTTACTTACATTTTATGCTCTGGTTTTCCAATGTGGATGAGGACTCCATCCTTTACTTTTTCTTTTTTTTTTTTATAGCTGCATGCCTACCTGCCTTGTAAGAACAGAAGAATGGATGTTTTGCTAAAATGTAAATCTATTTATGTAATTAAAGAGAATAAAGAGCAATACAGTACCTCTAAGCATTGCTTTTAATTCCACAGATGTAAACATGTATACATCAAAACACAGTTCTGAGTGTCTCAGTGCTACAATAGAGCATTTAGGACAAGTCGAAGCATTTTTGCCAAGGATTAGATTCAAGCCATTAATTGAAAGTGTGCAGAGCCTGTAGGGAAGGCCTATGTCGAATGCTACTCAGATGTAACTGGGCCTTTTACATCAGTGACTGATTCAACTTAAATGTGTGCTGGAACACAGAAGGTTTCAGGTTTTTCTTTTCAGTCGCCTTCCTCGTTCTCTAGGAAATCCATCAATGTGGTCGCATCCACAGCAACAGTCAGGTACTCTACTCCATCTGCACCCTGGACGATCATGTAAAAAGTAAATGTAAGTGATCAGAATCAGCGTTTTCAGACAGCTGCATTATTGAATACCAGTGAGAATTGTAAAATGAAGCCCACCTTACGTGTCCGTATCAGTTTGTGGTCTCTGAACTCAGTCAGCTGAGTCCTCAGCGTGAGGTCAGAGTTCACCAAGAATGCCTCTCGACAGCGCTGGTAGAAATCTTGGAATGACAATCCTACGCACAGCACAAAAGGATTAGAACCATAAGACAACACAACAATATGAACAAAATTCCTGTGCCGTTTCCAGTGTTGAAAGTGCGCACCTATGTATGACGGATTGTCTTTATTTTCCAGCTGGAATTTTACCAGCAGTTTAAAGATTCCTCTGCAAAAGACAGGAAACACAGTTGTTAGAGCTGGTGACTCCAGCAGCTTTCACAGCTGATTGTATTGAGGTGTTTGTTGTACCTTGCATTAGGTGTCAAGCTGCGGAGCACGTGTGTGAGGGAGGACAGAGCGAGAGCACCAGTCTGCTGCACCAGGAGAGAGTTTTCATACGACGTCTCCTCTGCATAGTGTTGAAACGTCACACACTCCCACCACAGCCAGTTAAACTGACTCTGCTTAAACTGGTCCCACACTGGCAACACACAGGAAACATTCAGGTACAAGGACACTTCCAGAGTAATTACCACTGCAGTACAAAGACCTACAAACACACACCCAGTGGAGCATTGATGTGGTCTAAAGAAGCCACCAAGTGCAGGTTGGGCACTGACGCAAGCTGTCCCAGTGCACTCTGGGTCTTCTCTCCTCGCAGCATTGGTCCGTCGATATTATGGATTAACAAGTACACATGAAGATCTGGGCCTACAAGGAGACATGTGTAAAAGATTTGGTTCCCACGACTTTCAAGAAACAATTTTCCAGGACATTTTCTGTGACACAAGACTTGAGCGTTTATTCCTCGCAAATTACTAACTTTAATTTCAGAGAATAATCAGTTTTTTCCTGATACATTTTTTACTTTAATCTCACAAAAAGACATCTCACTGTGTTCTCTCAACAAAACCCAGTGGTTTTCAGGACATTTTTCTTGTTTCTCTAAATTTCCAGGAGTTTTTCCAACACTTGAAAATGGTTGTAAAAGATTCCAGGTTTCCCAGGATGGTGGACGCCCTGTATAAGATATAAATCCAACATGAGCTCGGGACAGAGATGCGCTTACTGTGCTTGAGGGTCTGAGTGATGAACTGGATCTGGTCTGAAGGTGTTCGGAAACTTCCCTGGTGCTCAAGAACTTCACATGTAAGAGCATTTAATATCTGCAAGAAAAGCACTGTATGTTCATAAATAAGGATACAACAACAACAACAAAAAAAACCATCCACCCAACTTTGGTTCTTTGTTTCTGAAAAAGTGTCATTTTGAATTTGCCTCCACTGTTCCTCCCACTTTGATCACAGTTTCACAGTTTTGATTTAAAACGTACAAATATAAAGCATTTTTTGCTTTAAGTGTTTTTATAAATACTGACCGATTTAAGTGTAATTGAAGGGAAAAATCCATTGACAACGAGATGGATTTCCTGAGACAGATGAGACACCCGGAAGTCCTCCAGCAGAGCTTTTTTGCTGCCCAAGCCATAGACCAGCACACTGAACCCTAACCTACACACATAGAGACAGACACTTTTCACTAACATTCAAGCACAATGAAAACACACGCAAATAACTGTAACCACACTTACTGCAACTGTAACATCCATTTGCTGAACTGCTTTTGGTGTTTGTTGTGCAGCTGCTGGATCTCTTTCGAGTAGCAGGATGGTTTCCCTTCTAAGAGCCTGGCCAGTGTCTCCTACAACAGGATGTAAACAGATGTAACTTAACCTGTTAGTGAAAGCAGCTTAGTTACTACATGTACCATACTGGCTGTTAGAAACTTACCCTGTCAAGTTTAGGGGTGTGTAAACGCTCCAGGGTTCGGTCTGATGTTAAGACTTTTGAGCTGCCATGAGCCTCAAAATACTCCTCGATCATACTGGGCTCCTTGAGAGAGTTCGGTGTGTTCTTGCTCTTCTTGGCAGGAGTTTTGTAGAGAGCTGCAGATAAACTTTTACTAGGGGTTCTTGGGTTCTTCAGGTTCTCCTTTTCTTCTTTCGTTACTTTCTGTTCTTCCTCCAGTTCATCGTCATCCTCATCCTCCCCAGAGTCAGAGGGTGACAGTTCACTGTCACTGTCTGACCGGAGGCTCGGAGCTGAAGATGTCAAACATGTTTACATTATATCTAATTTACATTTCATACCCGCTGTGAAGCAGCTGTAATGACTACATGTTAGACACACCTGTCATTCTCTTTCTGAGTCTGTGTGGTGTTGTAGAGACAAACTGGACCTTTTTGCTCTGTCATAAAAACAGAAGAGGTAAGTGATAATGTTGTAATCAGAGGAGTGTGGGACTGGACTTTATAGAAGAGGTTAAAATGTTTTTGTAGTCTCACCCTCTGTGGTGTCCTGCTTTCATCTCTGTGGTCTGGACAGAAGAGACAAAAAGGATATTTGTATAAAAGTGGCCATGAGAATATAATGGAAACAAAAAGGTAGATGCTTTTTTGTACTCACTGTTCCTTGTTCGAGTAGGAGTGGAGGGTTCGATGTTTGGGGTTGTGCTGAAGCTCACACTTTTCCCAGGGGTCCGAGCCAACTCACTTGCTGCATATAGAAACACAAAAACGAAGTGTGTAATACTCAATTAATAATAATGTAATAAATAGCTGAAGAACACACAACGCAAAGACTGGAAGCTCTCACCAGTCTGGGCCATACTGTGGCCTCGTTTGACTTTCTGAAAAGTGAAAATAGAGGATCCAGCCACTCTCGACAAACCATCTTCATCTTCTGGAAATCCAAGAAAAAATATTTCAGACACACAACTGGTTTAGGACACACCTGCTTTACTACGTACAACTGGACCACTCTTATAATGTTAAGCATCTTCATCACTCACCTTCTGTGTTGTCTGTTCCTAAAGCCTGGATATAGTTCTGCTCATCAAAGTCTCCATTTTCATCTTCATCAAGTGCTGTAGTCTCTCTGCATCCGCGTCGTCCAGCCGAGCTTTTAAACTTCACCATCTTCTGAACAGACCCACCGCTGCTCTGCACAGCTTATACCGTCACAACAGAGACACGAGTCAAACACCTGCTCCCAAACTATTATCCAGCATTAGAGAAGTATCCTTACCCTCTTGTTTGTCGACGATGTGCTCCACGACATCTCCATCCCCGATGAACTTCACTTCCAACTCACTCATGACAGCGCAGTGCGTTTAAACTGAGCAAAGTTAGCGGGTAGTGTGTGTGGCGCAGGCTTTAGAAACGCACACAGTGGCACTTTTATGCTGAAAGTCTAAAAGAAAAGTGCACCAGGATCAAAATGCGTCCAAACTGTGGTACCTCACTGGATACTGTCCGTACTGCCATAGGGAAATGTGAGCAGAACTTTCATGAACTGTGAGCTGTGCAGTGTGGCCGTGTGACAGACTCCCGCGCCATCCTGCTGAAGTTTTTAAACCACGTGACAAGTGAAAGGTCAGTCGGTGGCCAATCAAAACGCTGCCTTTAGTTAAAGCAACATTTCCCCCATGCAGTTTCCACTGTAGTTTAAGAACTGCTCAGTGGATTTGAAGCCGGTTGGGATTTTTAATGACTCAACAATGACAATAGTTTGTAGAAGTAACATAGTTCACAGTAATAATGAAGGGTGGCGTATATGCATCCGGTTTGCACTATTACGTTAAAAAAACACTTTGTACTTTTCTCTTTCTTTTAGTATTTTTCTTTTTCTTTTATTATAGTAGTGTCATCATTGTGTTGTTATGTTCTATGATTTTTGTTGCACCATTCGCCAAAGCAATTTCCTAGATTGTGTACTTCCACTTACATGGCAATAAAGATGA
>OOFC01048314.1:2137-17400 GCA_900323345.1 Pseudochromis fuscus
CACATGACCAGGATCATTATCAGGCTTCTGCAGAGCTGGATGATGAGCTGGTCATTTGAATCAGGTGTTGGAGGAGGGACACATCTAAAACATGCAGGATAGTGGCCCTGAGGACCAGGATTGGACAACCCTGGTGTAGGGTGTCTCACAACCCAAGTTATATAATGACCTAAGTTTTAGTGCGAGATTATGATGGATGAGAATTAAAGAAGGCAGTGATAGTATTTGAGCCGCTGGGACTGTCACCACTGTCATACTGGGTGATGTAAATGGACAGACTGGTTTCCAGCATGTTCCACAGCTACTGCAGCTGTGCTTTATCTGTGCTCAGCAGGATCTACTCATACAATCACCAGGAGCAGGTGACTAACTAGTGACTACTACACTGAACACAGGTCTGGTGGCTGTCAGTCTGTAAGAAGCTCCAGCGAGCTACACAACAGATCAGTAATAATCATTTTGCAGCAAGAACTGTTAACAAATATATATTTTCTCATTTCAAAATGAATCTATAAGAATGAAAATGTGTGTTTGTCATTGTTAGTAATGACCTCTAAAAATGAGGAAATGATTTCCTATCTGGTGACCGTAGAGATGCAGTAGTATCAGAACAAAGACCAATGCATTTACAGCTCAAACCCAGTATCATTTGAAGGTGTCAGTGTGCTTGCACCCTGTTGCTTTCTTACAGCAGCCTATTGAACAGGTCAGCTGCTTTGAAAACAAACATATAGGCATACTGAAAGACTTCTGAGCTTTCAAGATTTTCATGAACGTAAGACAGCAGTCCCCAGCTCATTGGTCTCTGTCCTTTCATCTGTGCTCTGCCCCGCCTCCAGCCCACCTGAACCCACCTTCCTTCTGGCTGCCTGCAGCGGAGACGTTCTGCTGGGACAGCAGGCTCTGGTTGTACAGGCTGGGGAGGGCGGCGGCGGCGTACTGCTGGATGCCTGAGTACGCCTGGCTCAGTGCCTCCATTGTATTTCCTGAGCCATTGGACAGACCTCCAGAGCCAAGGCTGCCATTTAGTGCTGCCATGCCTGCATGAGTCACATGAAAACACAAAGGTAAACTCTGATTACTGATGGTGAGCTTCACTGAACAAAGAAGCAGAGCAGTGTGACTGAGCCACTTCTTTAGTCTCCATACTGCTGGAGGTTGATGTAGAGGCAGCATGAGACTACAAGAAACCAAGAGTACATGTGTCTGACAATAACTATATCAACAAAAATCAACAACTGAATGTAATACAGTAGTATACAGTAGTATTCAGTAGTATTCAGTAGTATATAACAAAGACAATCCAACAATCTCCGTCCCTGCACCACTGAGCAGCAGGTCCAGCTGAGAGTGATTACCTGCTAACGAGCCCATGTTGAGGCCAGCTCCAGCACTGGCAGCCAGAGACTGCAGGGCCCCCAGAGAAGCCATGGGGTTCACTGAGGAGCTGCTGCTGGAGGTGGGGGAGGAGCCTGCTTGGGGAACAGTTACTGTTACAATAAATAGGACAATGTAGCACAATATAACATAATAACCAGTTCAAACTATAGGCACACCTACTCACTCAAGGACTTGTATTTACCACACTACACAGACTAGTGAAGACAAGAATAATATTCAATAATATTTGAATTCATACAATAAGAAAACAAAGCAAATACAGGTTTTGAAATTTCACACCCTTCCAACCTTTCCCTTTTCTTTTTTTGGGATAATGGCCTTGCACACTTTTTCATTATCAGCCCCATGAGGTCATCACCAGGAATGCTTCAAGCAGTGGTTCCCAAACTGGGGGGGATGCAGAGCTTTAAACGTGTGGTTGGGTGTGTGTGCAGGTATGTGCTGATCTGGACTTTGGTCGGCACCGTGGACCGAGCGGCTGCGGTCAGCCGCATCCAGTCCCATTTAAAGGGGACGGCCGGGGGGGGGGGCCCGTCCAACGCTGCGTGCAGCTTTATTTATTTATGTATTTTTTTTACCTGAGCTTGTTAGTGCACTTAGTGGGCTACTAGATGTCGTCATGGCGCTGGAGCCTGTGGGAGTGGCCTGTGTGGCAGTTGCTGCTGCTGCTGCTAAAGCAGCCAGGTTCTGCATGGCATTAAGACCTGACAGACAAATACAGTCAAGTTCAGTCCTCCTCTCACCATCACCGTAAACAACAGCATATAAGCTCCTGATAGCTGTACACACATGAGGATGAACAGAGGGGTACAGAGGGAGAACCTTATGTAGCCAGGTCTGTGTGTGTGTGTGTGTGTGTGTGTGTGTGTGTGTGTGTACCTGAAACAGGGTGCAGGTTGTTTAGTGTACTGCCTGTGGAAGCTGACTGCTGCAGCAGCTGTAAGTAGAGCTAAAGCCGTGAGGAGAATGAGAGAGATACGGGTCATTCCTCTTCAAATCAACCAAGACTTTCCACTGACCGCTCAGATGTTTTTCAGATTTGGGGAATAATTGAGACCCTTGTGTAATGGCCAGAACTAGGAACATTTTTGCTCTAAGACTCTTAATTAGTGAGATACACACTAATGAACTTTAAGCTGATTAGCAATACCTTGTGAATTCAAACACCCATATCTCTAAAAGCACAGCACCCAGAGAGCTGCTTCTGTCATTTTGAAGCTTATTCCAAGCCCTTTATACTTATCTATACGCATCAGATTTACATGTTCATGACTTTTCTCTGGTGAAGATGAAAAAAAAACCGAAGGGTGACCACATGCTTGGATACTGAAATGAGGGAACGTAACTTCTCAGTGCCAGGACGTGTGAGTGCTTCTTCAGATCTGTCTTTGAGTCGACTGGCTCCTTGTTCATACTGCTGACATGGTGACAGGCCATCTACAATTGTCCATTGATCAGAAACTGTTACAGTGCCCATCACCAAATTTACAGGGAAGTTTGTTTACATCATGAGGTAAACATCATGACCTCTGACATGAATTTTGTTTGAATTCACCAGGTATTGCTAATCAACTTAAAGTTTGTTAATGTGTATCTCACTAATTAAGAGTCTTAAAGCAAACATTTTTCCAGTTCTGGCCATTACTCAATGGTCTCAATTATTCCCCAAATCTGAAAAACATCTGAGCGGTCAGTGGAAATTCTTGGTTGATTTGACACAGAATGACCCATAGCAAAGTTCAAACTAGTCCTGAAATTCCTTTGTCAACTATGGAATCACAGGAGTGCCACAATTAATAGGAAATAAATGTGGAAATATCAAGAGAATCAAGAAAAGAATCAATAAAAAATAAACAAATGTAGCAATATTCTTTTTCCATTTTGCTTTTGCTTTTTCCTTTGTTTTTCCATTTTCCGAAAACGTACAATGGAGTCCTCAATTTCTAAACTTTTGAGAGAAGCGGCCGCTTGTACATTTTCGGACGTTCGCGGGACGTTTCTGATTAACGGCACAAAAAGGATGTTACTTTCTGTCCGTGACGCTGCTTCCTGTCGGCCATGCTAACAGCTAACATGTATACAGAGCTACCACTGTCCAGCAGGAATCATGTGATCAGGTATGGACTAGTCATCCTGGACAGAAAGACCCACCCACAGCCATTTGATTGACAGCTTGAGCCATGAAGTAAAGGCAAAGGCGAAAGGAAAATGGAAAAGACAAAGACAAAGCGAGAAAAGCAAAGACAAAATGGAAAACAAATATTGCTACATTTGTTTATTTTTTAGGATTGATTCTTTTATTGATTCTCTTTATTTTTCCACATTTATTTCCTATTTATTAGGGCACTCCTGTGATTCCATAGTCAACAGGCTGATTGTTCCACTTTGGATAAACACAGTTTCTCTGCACACACACTTACTGCTAGGTACTGTGGCCCCAGACTGTTGAGCCCGGTGAGATTTCCCCACATGGACGCTGCACTGAGCTGCTGCATCTGCTGCTGCAGCTGTTGGGCCATGCGCTTCTGCTCCTTGTCCTTCTGAGTGTCTGCAAACTTCACCACGATGGGCGATGAACAGCCCTAAACACACAGCAAATCACTTTAAAAAGCTCTGTTTCTTTATATAATTTTAAACTAGGCAACCCTTGGTAATATTTCAACAGAGAAGACAATAATCAACAAGACCACACCCAAGATTTGGTTTTAGAGTAAACTTCACCTCCATGGTCTGGGACTGATGCATGGACTTGATGGCTGACTGGGCCATTTGTCGAGCTGTGAATGTCACAAATGCACAACCTGCAAGAGAGACCGTGTAAAATGTCATGATTCTTGCTACAGCACTTTGACTTATTACTTTTTCAGTAGTTTCTCTGTATTTAAGGGCATGCTGGATCAGCTGTCAGCTGGCTTCCAGCTGTGGACTGAGATTTGAACCTGGATAGTGTCCAAGCCCTTAGATCACCACATGGATGAATATGTCTATTTCTGCTAAAACTGGAACATTTACTTTAACAATATAACCTCATAACAAAATCACACAACAGAGCTTCCCAGACCCATTATGACTTCTCAGGTTCAAGTTGGGTTAAATTACATTAGGTTAAGAGACAAACTTCGAAGTTCAGTAACTGAGGTCAGTGTATCCACCCTGCTATTTAAAAAGGACCTGTTATGCATCTTTGCATGGCCTCCTCTAGAATAGTTTTGCATAGCTTGCAGTTCAGATTCGATCCAGACTTGGTAGCAGGCAGTCAGATGTTGCTCGTGAACTTGGTGTGTCTTAAAGTGTCTTCCGCAGACCTGCAGCAAGACACAGAACTACTGGCAGTGATTGTGACAGACCCAGTAGTGGAGCCCCATGAGTGATGAACTGCAAAGATGACCAGCACCTAAGGACCTATGCAGTCAGACACCGTTATGCAACTGCCACACAGCTGCAGGTCGGTTTACCAGAACTGAGGGGAATTCGCCTTCCTGTGGGCTCACCATCCACGGGAGGGGCCATAGGGGTCGGGTGCAATGTGAGTTGGGCGACAGCCGAAGGCAGGGACCCTGGCAGGCCAACCCTCAGCTGCAGAAGCTAGGTCTAGGGACCTGGAATGTCACCTTTCTGGTGGGGAAAGAGCCTGAGCTGGTGTGCAAGGTTGAGAAGTTTCGACTAGATATAGTCGGCCTCACCTCGACACACAGCAAGGGCTCTGGAACCAGTCTTCTTGAGAGGTGTTGGACTCGCTTCCACTCTGGAGTTGCCACTGGTGAGAGGCGCCGGGCAGGGGTGGCAATACTTATTGCCCCCCGGCTCGGTGCCTGTATGTTGGAGTTTACCCTGGTGGACGAGAGGGTAGCCTTCCTCCACCTTCGGGTGGGGGGATGGATCCTGACGGTTGTTTCTGCCTATGGTCCAAACAGCAGCTCAGAGTATCCACCTTTTTTGGACTCCTTAGAGGGGGTACTGGAGAGTGCTCCTTCTGTGGATTCCCTCGTTCTGCTGGGGGACTTCAACGCTCACAGTGGCAATGACAGTGAGACTTGGAGGGGCGTGACTGGGAGAAATGTCCCCCCTGACCTGAACCTGAGTAGTGTTTTGTTATTGGATTTCTGTGCTCTTCACGCATTGTCCATAACGAACATCAGGTTCAAGAAAAGGGTGTCCATATGTGCACCTGGCACCAGGACACCTTAGGCTGTAGTTCAATGATCGACTTTGTGGTTGTATCATTGGATTTGCGACCGCATGTCTTGGACACTTGGGTAGAGAGAGGGGCGGTTCTGTCAACAAATCACCACTTGGTGGTGAGTCAGCTCCGTTGGTGGGGGAGAATGCCGGACAGACGCATTGTGAGGGTCCATTGGGAATGTCTGGCAGAGTCTCCCATAAGAAGGAGCTTTAGCTCCCATCTCTGGGAGAGCTTCAACCACATCCCGGGGGAGGTGGGGGACATTGAATCTGAGTGGGCCATGTTCCGTGCCTCCCATAGTTGAGGCGGCCGATCGGTGCTGTGGCCGTAAGGTGGTCGGTGCCTGTTGTGGCAGCAACACCCGAACCCACTGGTGGACACCGGTTGTGAGTGATGCCGTCAAGCTGAAGAAGGAATCCTATCAGGCCTTTTAGGCCTGTGGGACTCCGGAGGCAGCAGACAGGCATTGGCAGGCCAAGCGGACGGCAGCTACAGCAGTCTTTGTTCCCACCCTCACCTATGGTGATGAGCTTTGGGTGGCGACCGAAAAAACAAGATCGCAGGTACAAGCGGCCGAAATGAGCTTCCTCCGTAGAGTGGAGATATCCTTAGAGATAGGGTGAGAAGCTCGGTCATCTGGGAGGAGCTCGGAGTAGAGCCGCTGCTCCTCCGCATTGAGAAGAACCAGATGAAGTGGCTCGGGCATCTAATCAGTATGCCTCCTGGACGCCTCCCTGGAGAGGTGTTCAAGACACGTCCCACCGGTAGAAGACCCCAGGGAAGACCCAGGACACGTTGGAGAGACTATGTCTCTCGGCTGGCCTGGGAATGCCTCAGGATCCCTTGGGAAGAACTGGATCAAGTGGCCGGGGAAAGGGAAGTCTGAGCTTCCCCGCTTAGGCTTCTGCCCCCGCAACCCAACCCCAGATAAGCGGAAGAAGATCGATGGAGGGGTGCTCGGGTTACCAGACAAACCATTCGCAACCAACTCCACTGCTTCGGCTTGAGACGACTGTTGCAGGTGACTTCACTGACACTAAGACACCGCTGTGACCATTTGCAGTGGGCACAAGAAAATGTGACCTGGACAATGCAGCAGTGGTCTACCGTCCTGTTCACTGATCAGGTCATCTTGCACAGAAATGATGTTCGTCAGTATTGCTGGAGAAGGCAAGGTGAGTGATACGGCGAGGCCAACAGGGTTTGCTTTGGTGGAAGAGGTGCCACCGTCTGGGCACCAGTCAGCGCAAAACAGATTTGGTGATTGTAGATGGCTCAGTCACTGCACCTACTTACCTCAGAGACATCATAGAACCCATCATCATCCCCCAATACCAGCAGCACATCCCCAGCCTTCTGTTCATGGATGATAATGCTCCACCACATCATGCCAGAATTGTCACACCTCGACTTCAGGAAGTCGGAGTGCCTCATATGGTATGCCCAGTAATGTTCCCTGACCTGAACCTCATAGAGCACGTCTGGGACCAGCTGAAGCAGCGACTGGATGCTCGTACCCCACCCCCATGTGACCTGGCAGAATTGCCTGTAGCATTGTCATTGTGGCAAATGGTGGAAACACCCACTACTGCCTTTGTCAATTTTGGTTATTTGGGACAATCTTTGTTAATGTCTAAATTGTTGGGGTAATAAATGTTGAACTAATGAAAATCGTGTTTTTTTTTGCCTGTCATAGAAATTGGTTGTCATGACAACAAAAGCATCATTTGGAGGCACTGTTTCCTGGCTGGCTTATCTCTCATTTCAACACGTTCCCATATCCCCCATGCTCACCTGACCTCACCCTCCACATTTTTATTTGTGGAGCCATCTTAAAAAAATTTGCTTTGGAGATCCAGTGCCAATAACAATCCCAGAGCTGAAGGGTGATCAATTCTGTCCACAACAACACACTCAGGGTGCTGACTCAGAACATTCACCGACATCTGGAAGCGTGCACTGCGGTTCAGCTTTGAGCTTATGGTGTAGAGAATTTGTGTGTTAAATACAGTTACTTTAAGTGTAGTTTGTGTAGTTGCACAGAAATAAATAATTACGGTAGTATCCCATGTCTAACTTGGTAAGAGAGAGAGACTTGAGTACATTTATATAGTGCTTTCATGACCCAAAGAGATTTACAAGGTAACTCATTCACCCATTCACACACCAATGGCTACCGAGCAGTGTCTTGCCCAACTTCGACATGTGGACAGGAGGAGCCGGGGATCGAACCCACAACCTTAGGACTCACAGGCAACCCACTCTACCACCTGAGCCACAGCCGCCCAACTTGAGTGAATTTCATCAAGAACTGGTCCAGCTGTTTCAGTTGAGTTTTTTTTTGGCCACTCAGTAGAAATGGAAGAAGCAAGTATGGGATCACCCATTGATTTGTGGACTTGAGATCGGCATTTGAATGTCACCATGTTGGTTGTTTGGAACCAGACATGACCATAGTTCTGAAAGGAGGAGTGAGGAGGCAGGTCTGACTCTTGAACCCAAGATCACTGCTCAGTGAGTATGAGACTGGACTTCAAGTTGTTATTCTTTTGGTTTAAAGCCTGTATGTTATCATGTCTTACCGCGACTGAGTCCATCTGGACCCCGAAGTATCCGGCACTCTTCTATCTGTCCATACGGCGAGAACATCAATCGGATGTCATTCTCGTTACACTTCTTGGAGATCATTCCAATAAACAGCTTCCTATCCTCCACTGCTGTAATCAACACAACACAATATTAAACACCTTGACTGCATCAAGACAATTAGTGTATTGCAATATTTAACATGCATATATGTTTTATTGTGGCTGCGCTGAAGCTTATAAACCACATCATCAGAGACATCACTTATGCCTAGGACAATATCTTCTCATGCCTTATGTCTATGAGACTTAAAGAATCAGTTCATAATTACTGCAAGACAAAGTTAATACTTTACTTACTACATAATATAACCAAACTAATTATTATATTAATACTATAGTTACTAAAGATAAGAAAGCATTCATTTAGGTACATGCTGAGTCCCAAGCAAGTCTCACTTTCACTATGGTAATCACTGTAATAAACAAAGGAGGTATTAAGGGCAAATTAAAACCCGAACCATTGTTTTTCTCACTGTCAGCTGGTTTCATCTGGATTGGGTGGTGCATCTGCAAAAGGCAACAAATAACACATGAAAAAAAAAATTGACAATACAGACACAATCTTCATTTCATTTCAATTCTCCCAAGTAAAAGTGGTAGAATAATTTCACATAGAGCCAACTGACTAACTGTTCCCTTGGGTCTTCCACTGAGGTGAGGAGCCCAACATAGCTGCTCAGGTACCACAGGCAGTGAGGAGGGGCTGCTGCTCTTCAAAGTTTACACAGCATACATTTGTATTTTATTTGTAACATCTTGCCTTCAGCAAATTTAACTTCATTTTCTGCTTGTTTAACAGATCTTTGATTCACAGAGTGTCTCCTTTAGCGCAAAGCAAAACTATCCTAAAGACCATGATAAATAAGCATTACAAAAAAAAGTTCAAATGTGCACAGTGGCACAGAGAGGGGTTAACACTGTTTCATATGACAGAGGGGGCTAATTAGGTGAGTGGCTGTCGTGCAGCTAGTCAATCGGTGGAAGCTCCAACAGTTACATGCTGACTGATCCAGAGTCTGTCACTGCAACTGTACATCATCAGAAACTCTATGGGCGTCATCTGACAATCGCTTGTAAGATAATCCACACACACCACTGTAAAGACCATTCTGCATTCACTAATGTATTCTCACATCCCAATTTTTCTGAGGTCAGAGCCGCAGCTACAAACACCCAGGAGCCCTCTCATGGCACTTTCCCACTACATGGTAACAGCGCACCTCAACTCGACTCGGTTTGGTTTAGTTTGTCCACTGGCAAATGCTTCCACTTTTAGTCCCTCCTCTCCTGCAGTTCCCAAAAAGGACCCGGCCAGATACTAGCAGGTACTAAAATCTTATTGGTCAGAATCATCACTGCATCATCACTGTGCAGTAGGGCTGCCGCTAATGAATATTTTAGTAATCGAATAATCTATTGATTACTCCATTGATTAATCGAATAATTGGATCAGAAATGCATGTTAAGGTGCAATAACAAATAGTGCTGCCAAAGGATAAAAATTTGCATGAGGGTGGTTTGTCGCAAGCTGGGCGACAGGTTAGCTTAACTGCTAGCAGAATCCCCGACTATCATATGCTTCCCGTTAATGTGGTATTTTAAACTGGAAGTGCCTCAGTGAAACCTCCGACACTTTGTGTCGGTCAACTGTCCGTCTTGGTTTTTTTGTACTCTCATTTCCCAACAAGAGGGCCGTCATACTATCTCGCCTTTTCAACCAAAAAACCGTAAAAACCAAAAAGCCGCTGCCGCCTGTCACTGTCATGCTTCTGCTTCTTCTTCTTCCTGTCCATTTCTGTCAATACCGTAAACACTGCCCCCACCACTTCCTGTGGGGAACTACAAGTACAGATGACTTTTTCCCGGCTGGTATTTGATTTTACCAATAACAAACACAATAATACGATGCATCGATTCTTGAATTTCTGTGTTGATGAATTTTTATGATCGACGTAATCGATGATGTCGAATAATCATTGCAGCCCTACTGTACAGCACACAAACATTTGTAGCTGCAGCCGACACAGTCTGCACAGTTATAGTCAGACTAACAAGTGTCTACAATGTGGAAGAAAAATGTAGGTTTTCCAGAAGTGGTCTGAGATCAGTGTGGGTGACTTCATCCTGAGACATGGTTCAGGTCTGTGTGCAGACAGCTCACCTGAGAGCGCTGAACACTAACCGCTAAATGCTTAACCTGAAGTCCACCTTTAGTCCAGCCCTTACTGTCCAACCACAGAACAGAAGTTGAAGGCGTACAGATGAACCAGCATGCTTTATAAGGGAAGATTAGTGAAATCGTCACATACCCCTGGGAGAATCTTCATGTTGTGCAGAGCGTTCTGTGCTTCTAATGCTGATTTGCGTGTATAGTATGTTATAAAACAGCAACCTAGCAGGGAATAAAACAGACAGAAAAGTGTTACACAGCTTTACAAAAAACAAGGTGCCACTCTGATGTTTCCTTGGACCTCCTTTAGCTTTGATTACAACTTTGACTGTAACAGTGTTTCAACAGCTTCTGCAAAGTCACCAGATTCATTTCCATCCAGTGTTGTATTAAGTTTCCTCCAAGGTCTTGTATTGATGATGGAGAGTCTGACCACTGCACTGAGCCTTCTCCAGCACATCCCAAAGATCCTCAGTGGGGTTCAGGTCTGGACTCTGTGGTGGTCAGTCCATGTGTGAAGATGATGTCTCCTGCTCCCTGAACCAGTCCTTCACAGTTTGAACCCCATGAATCCTGCATTGTCAACTGTTACTATGGCCGCACCATCAGGGAAGAAATGATCCACTGATGGAATAACCTGGTCATTCAGTATATTCAGGATCAGCTGACCTCATCCTTTGGACATCATGTTGCTGAACCTGGACCTGACCAACTGCAGCAGGTTTAAGTAATCAGGATGTTTTTCCCACCACATTTCTTCCTGGAAGATGCTGGTTCCCCACTATCCTCCCAGTTATAATCATGTGTTGGACACTTCTTCACCCAGTTGTACTTTCTAAAATCTCCTCAGATGTTTCCTCTGCTTGATGCAGCCAATGATTTGATCCTTCTCAAACAGACCCACATGTTTTCTACAACCACGGGAGGTGTCTTTCCACATGGTTGATGAAGAAATGAGAAGCTGCTCACTGCATCAGTTGAGGCTGAAGAACTTGTTGCAGCTGAAAGATAATCTACAGTAATCATCCAATAGGACACTCGCACCTATTTGCTGAGTTCAATCCAGATCATCCAGCTCCTGGTTCAACCCGTAGGTCTCCTCTCATAACTTGTTAGTAGACCTCCAACTGGTTCTTTATACTTATGTTATTTAGCCTCAAATGACTCCACAGGCTTTTGATTATCTTTGTGACACATTCTTAAAGTGTGCAAAATAAAGTTAATAAAAGTTTCTACCATCAGTAGTGAGGAGTTTACTGCACTTTAGCAAAACCACGAAATGTACCTTTCATTAAATATAAGAACAACATCAAACTTAAAATGCAAAGTCAAAGAGCACAGTTTCCTCTGAACTGAAGTGGACACAGTATTTTCACTACAACAAGCAGTGCAGCAGCTCTACAAAGACCTGTTTTCATCACCTCAGGCTTCAACAAATGACTGTTAGTTGTTTGTACAGCGCTTTGAGAGACATTGAAGGAGATTTGCCTCTAGTCAAAGTAGCTGCCATCCCACTGACCCTGCTGCTGGCCTCAGGAAGGTCCCCTGCAAAAATACCTTTCACACCGCTAACAACTCACCCCAACAACTCACATTTGTTGGAGTTCAAGTGGGTAAACCACACCAGCTGGATCTCACACGGTGTTGGTGTTGATCCTTGATTCATCCCGACCCAGCCACGGCTCAGCTGACAGCCTGGCTTCAGGACCTGAAGGATGTCATCTGATCAAACACCCACTGCAGCTGCAGGTACAGCACCAAACTCAGCAGATAGTTTGATACCCGAACAGGAAACAACTTCTGACTGTTGGTCACATTCACAGTAACAAGCTGCACAGGGCTCACCAATAACAGTCCAAGGTCACAGGAAGACAAAGGCTTACCGTTCAGCGTGCTAGCAGAGAGCAGGTCAGGGCTGTTGTTCCCACACCGGCTGACTGCCTGTGTTTGCTGTGGGAAATGAACATGGATGGTAAAACCCTCTGTAACCCCCCCCCTCCTCCTCTTTGTTTGACATTGTCTGGGTCACACCCATCCAGCCACAGTTACCTGAGAAGCAGTTTCTCTGCCCTCCAGGAAGTAGAGGTGGAGGATTGCCACAACACACAAGCTGTTTCTCTCCCTGCCCTGAAGGATCTAATAACCTTGTTTATACTGTATTCCTGATAAAGCACACAAGCAGGTTCTCCAACAAAGCCACCCTGAAGAACAAGAGAGGAACTGTGGTGCTGTGTGACCACAAAGCAGCACACAGCAAATATATAACAAACAGGAAAAAACAGATTGAAATGAATTGTAATACATGAGTTTTTAAACAGCAAAACTTACAAAGATGTCACAGAAAGTCCTGGACATCTGTCATTTTTACACTGTAATCTGGGATAAACTGCAGATTAAAAACACATCCTGCTGGTTTGCACTGAGGCTTCCCCTCAGTCTGTGTGGTTAGGGTGGGTGTGTGTACACAGCAAACACTTTACTGTACTCACAACCTCAAGCTAAATCAATAGAGCTCTTTGATGCCTCTCCTCACTAATGATTAACATGACAGCCCAATGAAAGGTCGCATTAGGAAGGACACCACGTCCAAGCTGCACCAAGGTTGTTCCTAAAAGGTAAAGATCCTCACGTCCTCTGTTGGGACGCTCCGGACATGGGGACAGGAGACATGAGCAAACCAGTGACTGGTCCACTGCAAGCCTTTGTTTTTCACTAGTACTGAACATTTACAGTCTACAGCACAACTCTCCAGCCAGCTACCCCCAGTGGTTTCTACCCCTCACTGCACCATACCAAAAGACGGAAGTTAATGGAAGGCTGTTTACATGTAAATAACTTACACCAACACTGTTCACTTTGATCAAACATTCATGATTACAAATCTGCCTTCATGTCACACTGCATGGTAACTTTATCACCAACAACAATACAGGTACTGCTCCCATGTAGGAGCAGCTGCAGCCGTCTCCAGCCACCATCAGGACAAAGGAGCTCCGGCTTCAAGTGGGAGACACAGCTCATCCTGAGGAGGTGGATGAAAAGCAACCTGAGAGCAGCAGGGACAGAGTCAATCACTGAGACTACCTCAGTGTCAGGCTCACTCTGCTGCCACCTGCTGGTGACACAGCAGATGACTCAAACCAGCACTGTCTTCACAAACGTACACAAAGCTGTTTCCATGTGCATCCAGTCCCAGTGCACTTTAATAAATCAGCCTGTGGTACATTGGAATGAAGAAGGATTCACATTGATCTGGGCCAAATGTGACATCAGGTACTCAGCAGGAACAAAAACACACTCAGCTAATTCAAACAGATTTCAAAATAAGACATCATTGTGAAAATAAGTGATGGGGGGACATTTGTATCAGGACACACAAAACAAGCAGGAGACTGGAGACAGCACATCAATGAGAACAGGTCTTTTATAGTCCAGCATTATAAAATCCAAGGCTGCTGCAAATCTAAGGAAGGGGAAGTGCTACATGCAACAGTGCTGCAGGACCTTCATCAAACAGTCCAAAGGAGGACTCTGGACAAGCCAGGATGGACAGATGGAGGTAAAACTCTTTGGCTGCCATCTCTAAAGGAGCAGTGTTTGCATCGTCTTTACTGCTTTCATTGAAGAAAATGAACAAAACAGGTGAATTAGCCAAAGCTCTGGCAAACGTGCAGCTTACTCAGCACCTCATAAAACAAGCATGTGACTATCTTCATCATGACCTGAAGTGAGACTGATGTGACTGCTGGTAGCAGCTCTCCACGTCTGCCAGCAGCTTTAAGAGTGATGAAGGGTTATATGGGAAGAGTTTCTTTGTCTGCAGCCTGGTCACCACCTGTGTGAGCTCAGACAGACACAGCACTGCTCTGTCTGCTGCTGCACAGCTCCTCTCTGTGCACAAGGTTGTTTCACTCTGTATCAGTGATGAAGCTTCTGCTCGTCCTCCTCGATCGGAGTCGTGTGGACGCAGTGATGCTGGTGGTGATTTAGACTGTTTCTGTTTGATAGACACTGGTCGTCCACTCGCCTGATGTTTTACACCCAGGGCGTTAAATCTCCATTCCTCACCTGCAGATGCCCCTGGTCGGACCGGACACGTCTCCATGCTCTCTGGATCAGACTCCTCAGAACTATCATAATCTACAAGGCGAAGCTCTGGAGCCAAGCTCAAGCTTTCTGCTGCTGGATGAACACCTACAGGCTGGACACGGGGACTGAACTCAGCTCGATCAAGTTCATCTTTATACATCAGTGCAGACCCATTTCCACCACCGGAGGCAGTGGCTGACTGCTGCAGTGACACACTGATGCCAGCACATGCTGCAGTGAAACCCTGCCAGTCCTCTCTGAGGTACTTGAGGTACCGCACAAAGTACTCCAAAAAACAGGTTTCAGCAGAGATGAGGAAGTCCAGAAGGATGCTGTGGTCAAAGGAGATGCTCTGGAGCAGAAGCAGGAAGTGGCAGTGAGGGTTGCAGCCAAACGCACAGGGTGCATCCACCACAGCAGAGTGTTCAGGGCCTGAGTGCAGCCTGCTGGGAGACATGAGCAGAGGAGAAAGCTCATTAACAGGATGACAGGGGAGCGCATCTCACTTTCACAGGTTTACAAAGAAATCCACCACATTTCCACTGCACCTGTTCTCCATCTGTTTCAATGTGTCTTCAGTCTCTTCACAATGGTACAGTCCAAAGTCCCGACTCTGTTGTAACTGTGTTTATTAAAGCATGTGATCAATGTAACAGGATTCTAGCAGTGAAACACTGTAGTGATCACTGAGCCTGCTGATTGGTCTGTTTGGCTGCAGTGACTTCTGGGGATGGTACATGTTGCAGTTACATGTTGTTGTTTAGTGATGTTG
>OOFC01048317.1:15932-29754 GCA_900323345.1 Pseudochromis fuscus
GTGATACATTTTCCACAGTAAGTGTTTTAGTGCTGCACCTTTTTTGGCACAAGTAGACTCAGTTGTTCATGAGTTTTTTTTATTATTATTATTTTTCTTGACTTTTTCAGTGAACCCTTGCTGCTGACACTGTCAATGAGTGAGAACAGATAAAGGAAAAAATAAATACAACTATTAATAATACAGTCCAGCATAATCAGTAGTAAGTCGTAAACATTTCTCAGGCTATATTGGTTTATATGGTGAAGCTGATGCAAACATTTCCAGCCCCTCGACAATCAGATTAGTCTTAAACATTTCAAGTTTTCCAAGAATGTGTTTACATGACCTGGACTTCAAGGCTACAATATTTTTCCAGTTTTTAAAATATATTTATGAAACAAAAAAGAAGAAGAAGAAAAAAAACTTTATTTTGATACAATTTGGACACAAAGTATTTCATCAGCTTAATTACTTCTCAGAAAACAATGTTAAAGTGAAGCACAAAGACAAGGCAGCCAAATGAAAATACATGTCACAAGCAAAAAGTTAAAATAAGTGCAAACTGTGCAGCAACAGCTACTGTAATGCTGTGATTGAGTTTGTTTCCTTAAGGGTTTAATTTGCTTAAACGTGTTTTCAAGTTTAAAAAAAAAAGCAGGTTGAATATAATAGTGTTATTAGATTCAGTGTTTATCATAATTTTGTGTGAATATGTTTTAAATATAAACTTTGTTTTTGCCGTCTAATCTTCATCCTGTGTTTGATGCATGTATCTGTCCAAAAGCAGTGACTACTTCATTAACAAAATTTACCAAAAAGGGGAAACTGTTTTTTTTTACCTTTTTTCCTCTTTTGAAACAGTCGACGGGGCGACCTGCACACGAGCTGCTTCACAAGAGCAACACTGACAAAATTCTTATTGACCAGCAGTCATTTTTCAAAGTAAATGAAAAAGTGTAGACAAGAAGAATCTGACATGCAGAAGAAGTTAGAGAACAGCCAGATTTAATCGTCTGAGATACTGAAAATGCAAAAGCAGCAAAAGAGGGAAAAATGTGGAGTAGAAGAAACTGAAGGGGGTGAGGGGGTGAGGGGGGTACAGCTGAGCTAAAAGGCAGGGCAGCCAACCTAACCTGAAGCGACATAAAAGAGTAAAGAGCCTGGTTGTGCACATGCATGAGTGTGTGTGTGCGTGCGAATGAGGGATCGGTGTGCACATGTGTGCGTGTGCATGTGTGTTAGTTAGATGCCAGGCTGCACTCTGTTTTCTTCAGTCTTGTCACGCAACGCTCTTTGAAGCCCCGCCCTTCTTCCACTACTACACTTCCTGAGTGTGTGTTGAGTCCTCCAGACCTACCGTCTATCTCACACACACACACACACACACACACATGCACACATGCACACATGCACACACAGACGCATCTGAGAAATGGCCTATTTTCAGTGACTCTGAGGCTAAAGTGATTATGGTGGAGTCTCCATAGACATAGTTTGCAGGCCGGGGCATGTTTGGACCCTTTAATGCGCTGTCAATGAATTAGTGAATACAGGGATCACCTTAATCTGACCCTCCCCCTCCTGAGATAAGTCGCCCATGTGGGCACACAATGCGTTGGTTCAAGATATGAGGCCCCTAATCTCCATCACAACCTAATGGGGGTATTTGCAGTATGGATCATCAGGGAGATACTAAATGACAGGACGCTGTGATCAAGAGGCCGCATCAAAGTGTAGGCAGCGACGCGTCATCTCTTATTTCAGAAACATATCTGGGTCCGTTTAATAACAGCAGTATCAGCTTTGTTGGTGGAAATCCTGATGAGAAATCTGAAACTAAAGTAATGAAGAAATGTAGTGTGTCACATGTGAACTCCTCATCGTTTATATCTGCACAAAGGAAAAAACCTTCAGTTATGAACAGTACTGTACTCAAGAAGTCCAGTCTGGGTTTACAATGACCTGGGTTACTGAGAATTTTATCAAGTTATTGTTTATCTACCACTGAAAAGATGCACGATAGTTGAACAGAAACTTTGGGTAAAATCCTTCTAACACATTTATAGCAGCTTCATAAAGAACATTCAATTTTAAAGCTACAAAATCTTTAATACAGCTTGAATTTATTCAGTCTATGAAGTTATTTTTTAAATAGCTTTAGATAAAATTCATAAAATGAATATTTTTTCCCAGGTATCTATTATTGATTATCAAAATCTCATGTAATTGTTTGACATAAATTGTCAAATACTGCTAGAATATCTCTAGATATGCTAGTTTATTTTTTCCTGAAAAAAAAATCCTGTTGTCATGTAATATTTTAATAATAGTTTTTAAAAATGTAAAAAAACAAAACAACAAAAAAAAAACTTGGAAAATTTAGAAAATTTAAATTATTTTGACCAAACTATGTTGTTTACACTATTTCTTGTTTTAAAAATGGTAAAAAATAATGTATCCAATAGGACACACACTGTTTCCTTTTTTGCAGGAATGGGGTTTTAGTTTAACCAGAATTATAATTATCTCACATTTCTGCAAGCTCCTTTCCAGGGGTAACAATAAATCTGTGGTTTTATGAGCATTTAGGTGTGTGTGTGTGTGTGTGCGTGTGCGTGTGTGTGTGTGTGAGAGAGAGTGTGTGTCTGCTCTTGACTAGGTACTGTGCAAATGTTTTCTGACAGTATTGGTCTTGACAAAGGCCAGAGACCTGCAGAGAGAGAGGAGACTGTGAAGCTTCATCCAATCATCAGTCAGAATACTCAGGGCAGAGCTCTGCAGTAGGCCTCCATGTATCTAATCATGCCTCTCTCTCTCCCTCTCTCTCACACACACACACACACACAGTATCACACGCTTCAAATGTTGAATTGTGTGTCTGATTCAAGTGGCCTTTGGACTTTGATGTACAAATGCCGATTAATGACCTGAATTTCCACGACCATTATGTTTGTATTTTACCTTATTAACACAGTCCACACACATTAATGCATGCACACGAAGGGAGACATCACCAGGTGGCACCAGAGTATATGTTTTCTTTAGCTCCCTCTGCAGCTCCCATGATGATCCTCCAGGAGTCTTCTCAGACCTTCTGGCACCGGCTGTAACTCTTACTGTTTTTGCATGACCATACCACAGAGGAGATTTTTACAATAATGAACACAAACTATTTAAATACTCATCTTTCCAAACATATACATTTTTAATATAACGCTCTGTGATCAGATCTGTTATTGGTGCTGGTTGGTGATTCACGTTCATTCATTGCAGTCCTGATAAAAAAAAAAAAAGAAAGAGTTTTTCACATTTTCAGCTTTTACCAACAACACATCAGTTACATGTGATTAATATGAATATCAACCATAAGATGGCACGAGAGTCAAACTAATGCAGCCTCAAAGGAAACTGCTTCCCCACTGAGTGCTTCTCAGTGGTTGTCATGGCAACAGGTATGCTTTTCTGCTCCTCCTGAAGAGTGTGTGTGTCGTGTGTCGTTTTTAATTTCAAGGTCTTTCACTCTACCTTGATACCTGTTTGGGAAGACTAATGGCTTGAGCACCACTCAGGGAAAATCACTGCCTGCTCTGTTCTCAATTGAGCAGACGTGCGATGGATTGAAGATGTTTAGAATCAGCTGCAGCATCTTTTATTTTTGTACAAATATCCAGATATACAGAATCAGCTTTGTTGAGTAAAATGTAACAGCAATTTCTAGTATTTATTATTGAGTCACACAGATTATCTATAGTGTGTTACCTGTAAGACTGGCCTTGGATTCTGCCAAATGTAAGAGATTTCTATGATATGATTTTAACATTCTCTGAAATATTAAGTAACTTGAGTTTTAGTCTTGTGTCTTTATTAAGCACTTGACTTGTTCAGCTTCTCTGCTTCATGAATAATGTGTGAGGTTAAAAATGATTCCACTACAAATGGTCCCAATCCTATTATTATCATAATTACTTATGTGATTCAAGCCAGTGGTTCCCAGTCCCACAGCGCAACTGAAATTCACCAAGGGACTGTTTTAATGGCAAAGGCTGAAAAAACACTCTGGTCACTGAAGACTGTTGGACACAGAATTTGAAATAATAATTTGTAAAATCACCAGCTGTCCTGACATCCACAGTAGACAGGTGAAAAGCAAAGGTATAAAAGAGCTGCCGACCCGTAATAAGAAGAAAACGCTGACTGTATCCAGAAGGTGCAGCTGTGGGGGGCAAGGTCTCTGACCCCACGAGGTGATGTGGCACAGGTGTGACGAGCAGGGAGACGCTGTGTGGGTGTTGGTGGACGGGTGAGGGTTGGCTGGCTCTGAGAAGGACACAAACACCTACATGGAGACAGAGGTGGGAGGTGATGCTGATGTTTCCATGACAGAAATCTCTGACTCAAGCTTGTATCGCTGGGCAGAATGTCACTGATGTGAGTCATCAAACCAATTTGGCCAGTGTGAAAGCTTCACTATCCAAACACCTAATGATGAGAAGGCAGGATGCAGATTTTGCCTCATACCGGTTGCCCCCATTTTATATTAGAATCAGGATGAATTTCTACCAGGTTGGTTGTTGTTGCAGTTTGAAATGGGTGATGACAACTGGTTGAATCTCAAACTTTTCCAAGGAGTTGGATACCTGACATGTGTTGCAGTTGTTTTCACAGCATTCAGCATGATGTTACGTCAGTGAGTCATTTCGAGTACTGAACACAGCTCAGACCAGAGTTGTGTGGACACTGTCTGTCTGCACAAAGCACAAAACCTAGAAGTAAATCTGTATTTCTCTTTGTCAAGAAGGAGGTCATCATGTTGGATCACAACTTCAATGGACACACTTCAATAAATCCAATGAGCAAACCCACTCTGCTCCACTGTGAGAGGCAACAATCTGCAACAAGGCATCCGGTCCTTACAAAGGAGAAACTTCTGTTCAGTGTGAGCCGGTGTGTGTGTGTTAATCACACGGCTGTGGTGACCCTTCAATCAATAGTGCAGTTTGGGTGGGTTGGCGTGGACACGGGGGCTGTAGGATTGACAGCCAATTAAAACATCCAGTGTGAATTCACAATAAAAACACACAGTGTGCCTGGCATCCACCACCACCTTTGTTTGGTAACCACTGCTACTTTGTTTCCCATTGTGTCAGTGTTTCCTGGGCACACAGTGGAGTACCATGAGGACTGTCAACCATTACTGAACAACAGGAACTCAAAATATATTGTTGTCATGTAACCTTCAATCCTTTTTTGGCATCTAACTCCAGTATTCAGCTTATTAAGAATATCACTCCCACTACTTTTCTTACAATGTCTTTCATATATAAAAAAAAGCTCATTACTGTTTTCCCCACACACACAAAGTAACACTCAACTTTTAGCACCGAGCAGTGTTCAGGGCTTCAGCTTTAGTTGATTGTTTAGCCTTATTCTAACCAAAACACTTGAGTGACACTTCTCCCGGCAATAGAGGAAGAAATACAGTCTCGGCTCCAGCTTTTCAAGCAATGCAGTTTAGCTTCCAGCCAAGTAATACAGCTCAGCGTCAGCGTGCCAGCAGTCAGCAATGCCACCTCAATTTCTCCAGAGATTGCATTTTCTAGTTAATTGTTGTGAATATAATCAAAGATCCAGCAGAACAGGAACTCATTTTCACTCTCATTTTTATCCTTTGGTGACTCAAGGACTTTTTAGATTTTTACAAACTCATTTAAACAAACCAACAATTCAAGAATAATGAAAGTTATTCTTGGTTTATTGATTGCTAATGGTCTTTTAGAGAGCAGACATCCGAGAGGGCTATGTCACCCAGAGCCAAGGTCAGTGGGTTTCATCCCAAACACACATTACCTTTAACCAGCTGTCTCACTGCAGCTTAGGGTCTTTGGAGTGAAACACCGGGAGGCTCATCGAGGTGTCCGGGGTGTCAGCATCCCTCAAAGAAAGAGCCTCTCACATTGTCAGGTATCTGAACTCTTTCCATTCACACCTTTCTGACTGTGCCTTGTGGGGGCAGGGTCTGTCTGACACTAGGAAAGTTGGAAATGTTTGAATCTGACAAATACAACAGCTTCGTGTTGCTATGAGCCAGATGTTTGAAAAGCTCATACAAGCTCTTTCCCTTAATTGGTGGCACAGGTACTCCTGTCGCACTTTGCATGCACACACACAACATGCGCACCTAGAAGAGGTTGTTATAAATTGCCTGCCATTACACCAATTTGTACTATTCATTACTTCTTGCCCCTTACAATGACATATGGCGCTCCCCTCCACTCCTGAGTGTGGTCATTTGCAACAACACCTCTGAGAACAATGTGTTGCATTATTAACACAAATGTAATACTCGGGGAAATGGCTCAAATGATTCTTCTGTCTCTGCTGAGTATGAAAGATGTTTTGCACTCGGTGTCCTCATGCTGCATTTTCAATGACGGCCGATCTGCCGTGGTGAGAAAAGGCAGTAATGATCTCACTTGTACCACCTCACCGACACTGTGTGCAAGTGTGTGAGGAATACGACTAAATGTAATTTCTTACCCGTTTCTTCTCATCCTTCACCGAGGCGCCGTGAATGAGCAAGGGCCTGAAATATTTCAGCCATATTAAGATGATTTAGAAACGGGCCAAATGTCAAATGGGTTCAGCGTTGGAGTGACTGCCCCAAACTGAGTCAGTCGACAAGCCATTTGTCAAAGTCTCTCTGCTGGACTCAGAAGTTTAACTACAGAGCTAATAGAGGTGCACTCACACACACACACACACATAGATTCATGAACAAGCTCCTGGATGTGTGGCTGGTGCACAAACACCTACAGGTAATTATAATTTTGCTCCTAATTTCCTTCCTTACTTGTACCAAATAGTTCAGAGTTAGCAGTGTGAACACAGAGGCCCGCAGAGAGATGTTTACAACATGAGAGTCAATATTCAATTTAAAGGTTCAGATACAGAGCAACTCTGTGATTGATATTTTTTGTGCTCCCCCACTAGATGCTTGATAAATCATTGTACAGTTAACACCTGGGACTGTGTCTTTCTTATTAGAGCTGTGAGTGTTATTTAAAGGCTTCGGTCCTCTGGCGTTTGATTTAGTTTGTAGCTTTGTGCTTTAGTTAGCTCCACTGTGTTGTACAATACCTCACAGGAGCGGATAATGTTAAAATATAAGCTTTGTGAGCACTGAACAGTTTTACACTAAATGCTAAACTCCTGGCTTCAGCAGCTTCTCTATGTGTGCTTGAATTCTGCTTTTTCACTGCAAGGCTTTTATTTACAACATCATCCAAATGGACCTTCTTGGGTGTGATATAGCAATGTATTACACAATGAATGAACGTCAAATATGGAAGCTGATTTACTCCAATGATAGTTGTTGACCAGGCACATAGACAAAGAAAATGTTACTGGTGGTGGTTCCTAAATATATATCTGATCTAATGGTCCAAACTGTGACTATTGAAATGTGTGAAGGTTTAGATGGCACTGGAAGTTGTACTTTTAGCTTCTCAGCCTTTTATTCTAAGAATTATCATTTTAGCCTTGAGGTAACGGTGCCCAGCATCTGTTCCTGTGTGGTTAGCGCAGTACTCTCTGTAGCCCACATGCAGGAGATAATTTCATGCTTGGTAGCAAGTAAGATTGTTTATATTTTGCATTGCACTGCAGATTTTCCTGAAATGGCTTTAAAAAAATAATAATTTAAAACGATCATTTGTGATGTTTTTAGACATTTATAATTATTTAATCAATACTTGTGTTGTTCTTAAGAAGACCTATGGGATTTATGATAGATAATGATATGTAAAATACATTTTGAGGTTATTTTTGTATCTTTGACTTTTTTAATTTCCTACCCTTATATAGAGATTGTATCAAGATCTTATAGAAACAATCACATTTAATGGTCTATAATAACCTTCATGTTTTATTGCATGTCTTAAAACAAGCAGACCGTCACTTGCTCGCCAGATGTTTCATTAGGAGTTATCCAACCGGCACGCTCATACCATGTTCATCATCTTCACCTTTGGCCACTTCATTTGGCAGCGTTGTGGCACTCAGTGCTTTTCTGTCCAGTGAGGAGGAATCAGCAGGGTTTACATGTGGTTACTTTTATTTTTCCTCCAAATCCATATGTAGCTAACCTGGTTAATCTATTGGCTTGTAGTTGAACTGTATTTCAACCCCATTGGATGTATTTCCATCAGTGGTGTCCCCTTACAAGATCTCAGCAATTTAGTCGGTTTACTGAGTTGATAATGTGAACTGTATAGATCAGGGGTCCCCAATCCTGGTCCTCGAGGGCCACTATCCTGCATGCATCATTTGAATCAGGTGTGTTGGAAGAGGGACACATCTAAAACATGCAGGATAGTGGCCCTCAAGGACCAGGATTGCCCACCCCTGGTACAGATGTAGATGAAGCAACAGGGTCTCAAAAATGAGGTCAGTGCAGACTTGACAAAAAGTGCAATACCCCTGATGGCCACTAGATGCTGGCTCCAAAAAAAGTGTATTGAGGTTCAAGGGTCAGACCCGCCCCCTCACTCCATATCCAAATATGGTCACTTCTGGCTCCAAACAACCAACATGGCAACGGTTAAATGCCAAACCTGACAAACAAACACCAAGACTGTCATAAATGTGATTTTTCTTCTATGCACAGACATGACATTGATATTAAAAGATAACAAGCATCAGGGAAAAACAGCTGAACTTCTTTAAGGAAAAATATTCATGGAATCTGATGAATTATTTAGCAACACACAAACACATAATTTAAGTGACACTGTGCAGGCCACAGTAGTTGTTAGTTAACTTTTGCCTCCTGTGCTCCAAACTAGGCCAACACTTCATAATCTTAATTGCTTCCACACATCACCATTTGTCTTGCAGAGTGGCAGAAGTTCATCCTGTGAGCTGCATCCCTGCACCGGAGCTGTTCCTCTGCAGCAGTGAGGCGCTGCCAGTGGCCTCCTGGGAGCTGAGACACAACTGCAGGTGAGACAAGAGAAATCCCTAAATTTAGTTCCTCATTTGTCTGAGTCTTATGGTTTCATCTGTGGGAAGCGGGAAAAACACAAATACTCCCAAATGCTTACAATGGCAAAATTTAGGAACCGGCGGAGACTGCACACAATGTTACAACCAGTGTTTCCTCAAGGATGAGCACATAGTGTTTCCACAGAGGAGCACTGTGTCTATGTCTCTTACCCCTGGCCTCCTGTAAATCTTTGTCAGAACACAACGGTTGTTTTGTAAAGCCGTGGAGATTAAACAACCGACTTGCTATCGCTGTTAATTAGGTTGCCAGGGTTTTACTGTCACCAGTGCGGGGCTGATAAATGAAGTGAGCAAGCGTGTTGCTGTCCCTCTAGCGTCACTCTGAAGGGGGTTATTACTGACTCACTCATTGCAATTCACCATGGACGACTGACAGACATGACACAGGCACACACACATATTCAGAACACCTTTGTCTCAATCGGTGATGGATTTCTTCATCAAGTCATAGCCCCGTTATTAAATTCACATCCCACCGAGCGTACAAAATTTCTTCATTTCGACTGTTCACCATCGTGCATCTCCATCTTTATATAGCCTGTATTATATCCGCTGTCTGCATTATTTTATCCTGCATGGCACACAGATGCTTTTCCTTACCCTCGTTTTCTTTTATTCTCCCTATTCATTGCAGACATACACTGAAACACTGAAGTCCTGTCTAGACAGGCTGTCACCTGAAATGACAGCTTCACGCTGAGGCATTTTGTTGTGTACCGCCAAAACCCAGATGTTTTTCTTTTCTTTTCATTCCTTTGCTTTTCTAAATTCAGACAATGAGGTTTTCTAAAGTTTCTGTAAAGTTGTGTGTTTGGAAAGACCCGAGGGGACCTGATAGCTGCTAATATACAACAAACTGTGATTACAACAGAATCTGCAAAGAAAGGAACCTAATTACCCTCGAGTATTTGCTGCATAATCAAGGTATGATCCACTGGCTGACTGGCAAGCTGACAGTTTAATCAGAGGTGTTCTCCACTGAGTGTGCAGTTGCAGGTGGTAATGAGTGGTAGTGACACCGGTCAATATTTATGTCTTCATCACTGTCAACAAGCTCCTCTGCACCTGCCAGTAACCCTCATATTCACTCAACCTGCAGCTTCAGTCTCTACTTCATCCATCTTACATCCGCTCTCTTCCTGTGACACACACTCACACATGTGCTCACTTCTGTGTGCAGACCACTGGTGTTGAATCATTCATTGGGTTCTACTGTCTCATGAGACAAACCTGTTATGGTACATGTGAGCCTGTAAAAAATCTTACTTGCAGAAGCAAAAACCACAGCCTTCATTTTTTCTAACCTGTGCTCCAACTTCTTAGATTTTTTTGTTTTGGCTTGAAGCAGTGCGAAATCGAATCCTTTGTGAGTGCTAGACATTTTTTAACTGAATGCAGAAATGTGGAAAGCGGTCCCTCTGTAGACCCCGTCGAAAACATGACACTGGATTTCTAATTTCCACACAGTGAGATGGAGATGGAGCGTCTGAAATTACTTTATCAACCACAAATCGCTTTTTGCCACATAATGGCGTGAATCTGTGTTTTTTTATTTCCTCATTTAATTTCTCACCGCTTGCTGGGTAGCATATTGGCAGGTGCCTGTTGCCATGGTTACATCACACATAGCCATATCCTTAATATTATGGCCTCGCTTTAGCCATTTGCTGCATGATAGTGATGTTGGGGTTGAGCAAGCAGCGTGTGGGAGCATGTGAGGAGATACACTGAGGGGTTAACACAGCATTATCACCTGAACCTGCAGAGCTTGTGTTCATACTTTATCATTATATTTGGCTCTTTCATGATAAGCACTACAGCACGACATAATACTTTGTTATCTAAAGTGTGAGGGAAGGATTTGGAGAAGTGATTGACAGATGGGGGTGTGTGGGCAGTTGGCTTGATGTATGAAAAACGCCCCTTTTGATTGAACATTTAAGAGCAACCGAGTGATTGATTGATGCTTCTCAATTCCTCTCTGTTTTTTAGCACCTCGTGTATCCCTGCAGCAAGATACACGCGTGATTAGTATATCTCTGTAAGGATTAGTTATGCTTCATAATTCGTGCCAAAGAGCATGACTGTCACTTTTACATTCAGACACTCTAATTATAGGCTTTGACTCATAATTTAGCCTAATTTATGAGATCCAGAGCCTGATTCTCTGCCTGTGATTCCCCCTCTGTAAAACATTTAGCACCAGATGGGGGAATAATGAACTTTTCTTGCAGAAAGCAGCTGACATAAGCTTATGAAACCAGGCACTGTTGACTGGGATCTCAATTAAGTGGACCATGACGAAGGAACGGAGAAAAACAGGTCGCTATATCTTGGAGTTTTTACTGAGGAAAAACACTCTTTAACTCTGAAAAAATAAAAAATTCTAAGTGTTACCATCAGCGAAGATAACATCACGGTTGCCATGGTGCATTAAAGGTAGACAACTGAGCGCCAATGTCATCCATGGATAACTGGTGCTGCTGCAGCTTTTGAGCAGGAAGAAAGAGGGGCAGATAAAAAAAAAAAGACAGGAAGTAGAAAGTAGAGAGAGAAAGTGACAGAAATAGCAATGATGGAAACAATGGAGTAAAGAAAGGATCCAGAAAAAAAGTGCGCTACATAAAGAAATAAGGGCATCGTGAAGGAGGTTGGTGGTGTACGCACGGGGGAGGGAAATGAGGAAGTAGTGCAACAAGACACGACAGGAAGAGGTGAAAGACGGAGAGAATAGACAACAGTAGATGGGGATAAAAAGGCATGAATATCAGAGGCGTTCAGTGGTGTTAGAGGAGTGAATACAGCGCTTACTTCGCTCTCTGCAGTGCGACTGTCTGACCCCTACTTCTTTTATCCATCCAAGATCAAAGCACCAAAAATGCTTATAAAAAATCCCAGAGGAGCGGATTACACATAAGTTCTCGTGCTTTCAGAGGATGAAGGACTTTTTATCTAATTCTGGCCAACATCATAATTATTAACATTTACATACACTCGCCTCTGTTATTGTAGCCACAGACGCTCTTATATGTATTTTAAGCATGAACTTTGCGAGCCAGTGTTTGATTGAAAATGTTTCTGAGAGGTTTTCAGAGGAACGCGAAGACATTTACCAGATAAAAAGCCACTGGAAGTAAAGAGGAACATGTAAATGCATGATAAGCTATGCACAGATATGGGAGGGGAAGTTCAAAATGCTCTTAACAAACACTTAGTTTGAAACATACACCTACAAGGCACTTCACAATAGTCTCCTGCTTTTCTTTGTTGACTTTGTGAAGTGCACAAAATCAGACAAAAATAATCTACTTTTAATTGAAATCAACATCAGCAACGATCATTGTGGTGTTTGCAGTTGACTAGAAAACGATGGAAATTATGACTAACTTCCATTTCCTACCTCTCATTTATCTGAAACAAGCCACAACCCTCTTCTGTATTTTTCTCCACCTTGTCTTGTTTTTGATCCAAGATTGATATTAATGTCTCGGTGTGACTGAAGCATGGAAATATCTGGAGATGCATGCAATCAAATAGCAATTGAATAGAAAAGAATACCAATAAAATACAATAGGATGTGTTTGCCATTTGCGCAGGTACAGGACAGTACAAACACATTTGACTATTGCACGTGTTGCTAATCAAACCAACTTCATACAATAAAACATACACATGAAAATAATATTAGAATGTAGTAATATTAGAACAATAAAAAATAAATGGTAATTGGAGAACATTTATACAGTGGTTTCATGACCATAGCTACATCCCAAAGCGCTTTACAAGTCACCTCATTCACCCATTCACTTGCCAATGGCCATGCAAGGCACAAGCCACCATTGGGAGCAACTTAAGGTTCAGTGTCTTGCCCAAGGACACTTCAACATATGGACAGGAGGAGCTGGGGATCGAACCAAGAACCTTATGACTCATAGGTGACACACTTTACCACCTGAGCCTCAGCCGCCCCTCAAAAAAAGAAAAAAAAAACCCTCAAAATGACATACTTTGTGAGATATGTAATAATAGTACTACATAAAACAAGATTTATATTGCACTGCAGTAGAAGCACATTGAGGATCACTCTGGTTAAAAGTTATTGATTACCTATATCTGACAGTATGGCCTCTTCCAGGGATGTGTGTTGAGCAAATACATTAAACATGAGGCTCATGTGACTGTATCTTAAAGTAACTGTTTGGCTTTTTATGAAATATGCTCATTAGTGTTGATGCTGAGAAGATCACTGTAACTCTCATATTTGTTTGCTTAAAAAAATTTGGACCGAGGCAGGCTAGCTGTCTCTTTCTGCTTCCAGTCTTTATGCGATGTTAAATTAATGACTGCTTGGCTGTAGTTATATATTTACCGGGAAGATATGAGAGTGATATTGATCCGTACATCTAACTCCCGGTAAGAAATTACTGTGTCTTCCAAAATATCATTAAGACATGTTAGCACTGATCAAGGCTGTGGCTTCAGATGTGGAGATCATTCCCCAAACTATTACTGCCCAGTCTTTCCAAAAGTGCAGATGATTTATCTCCCATTGGTAATACATAAATTAGAACGTAAATTAATGAGTTTTTATGGACATCCACATAAAAAACAAATCGCCTCCAATAAACGTCAAACTGACTAATGACCAGAGTCGATCTAATTGGGGCGTCAGTTACTGTTATTGTAAGAAACATTGCAATGATGCTTTTAATAAAATGCACAACCGAGTTAAAGAGGGAGCTGTGTGTGTGTGTGTGTGTGTGTGTGTGTGTGTGTG
>OOFC01048317.1:29774-45222 GCA_900323345.1 Pseudochromis fuscus
GAGAAGAAAACAATGCATGAAGGTGAGCGTGTGTGTGTGTGTGTGTGTGTGTGTGTGTGTGTGTGTGTGTGTGTGTGTGTGTGAAGATGAAGGACAGGATACAGAGGGAAAGTGACACAATGAGATGTGTGCTCCCTCGCTCTCTCCCCTCTCGCTCGCAGGATTTGCTGTTGTGGATCAATACCTCCCAGTCTCCTTCTCTCACTGTACCAAAGGCGAGGTAATGGGCCGTAACAAAGCCTGCGCGCGTGTTCGAGTACGTGTGTGTATGTGTTGGACGTTTAAGTGTAGCTCAAGCCGTCACTGCTCAGGCTTGTCTCGGCTGCCCAGTAGGTAGGTGCCATTCTTCCTCCTAACAAGAGGAACCTCTCATTAGTGGGAACAAGCTTGAGTGATGTCCTTTTTTTTTTTATATACACTCCTTTTCCCAGGCAGCCTTTTTTGCTCCATAGTTGGGCGTGTGAAAGATTTGCAAGAACATGGCTGTGCAGAAGCAAATTAATTGAAAGTGTGATGATGAGACAGAAAGTCCACAGAATCATCACAGTTCATAAATTTGTGTCATTGCCCCATATTGGGTCTCAGGTACAATTTTGTGCACCAAAATATCACTTATTATTTTGTGTGATTGCACAAAATTGTACATGTTGCAGTGATAATGGCTTTGGTGGCACCTAGCATCAGCTGGACCTGATAAAAGTGGATTACATCATGGTCGAATCTCAGTGATCCATATCCAAGTTAGATGCAGTGCAGTGCACAGACTGCACCGTTAGAAATACATCCATATGTTCATGCACTGTAAACTGTGCAGTTTAAATTAGTTTGAGGTTTGTGTCATTGTCAGACTGGTAAGCAAATTAACTGCATACAACAATTTGGCCTATTAACCTTCCATAGTTACGTTTTTAAGGAGCGAAGCATCTCAATCACTAGCGTAACATCATGGGTATAGGCCCCGGTGCAAATATTTTTGTTGTGCCCCCACCCCACCCGAAACACAAGCACACCTCATGCACGCTACATGCATGCACACACACACACACACACACACACACACACACACACACGGACACACACACGCACAGCCACTCAAGAGAGGCTAGGCTAACGCTAAACGTGATGCTACGTTTTCTCGTCAATTTTCATCCACTTGCTTTTTTTTTCTTGCTGAAATGAGAAACAACTCACCTCACACCATCATGACTCATCATGACTGACAGGTATCAATGTGATTGGACAAATTATCATTTCCTCCTCCCATACCAGCCTCTCAGCGTTACCTCACCAACCCGCCCCAAGCTAATTCCCTTCACAATAACGAGGCCTGTGGCAATTCTGGACAGTTGCTTTTTTTTTCTTCCTTAATGGGCCCTTGATGGCGTCTGGGCCCCGGTGCAGCGTCCATATTTACGCCACTGATCTCAATATTTTTTAATAAGGGTTAAAAATGTCCTTATTTTATCAAGTAAACAATGCATGTTACTAATTATCCGTCCATTGCTGCTTATCCAATCGGGTCGCACAGGGAAGGGGAGCGTGTCTGGAGCCCGTCCCAGCTGGCAGTGGGTGAGAAGCGAGGTACGCCTTGGACAGATCCAGGTCCATTACAAAATTATCATTTTGTGTTTGACACAGATTCAGGATTTTATAAAGCAGAATAACTGCAACTAACACCAGTGACATTAATTCAGCTCTACAATCAGAAATATTCATAAAAACATTTCTCAAAAAAAAACAAAAAAAAGAATCATGAATAATACTGCAGACCACTGCTTCCCAAAATTGAGGCACACACTTCTATCTTGGAAGTATGTATGAATAAATTTTGTGCAGTGACTTTGGGAAATGCTTGGAGTGCAATGATTTTACAATAATGAGTTTTAGGCATGAACCGAGAACAAATTGTCCTCCGCTGCATCGTGACCTTTCTAATATTTTAGCGAATTAAAACCAATATTATAGGTGTGAAAATGTGTTCAAGCAGACTCTTTTAAATCAAAATCTCCCTGTGTGTGAAAGCTCTGCAACCTCCGATCGTGCAAACACAATCTGATAACTCTTTAGCTTTTATGTGAGCATTTAGTGCTGCAGGTTGTTAATTTAATGTGGCTCCATCAAGCTTGAAAGCCTATAAAGTGCATTATTTCCTGCTTCTATATGTACACGGCTGTCAGAATCGTATATATTAACAGATTACATGACAAATACACCCACCCACAGCAGCACCTGATTCATTTCAAACTATCAGATTACAGTTACTTTCATACTGGACGTCACTGCTGCTATAACTTATGTGCACTGCTGGTTCTATTATTAGGTCGCTGCTACAGATTCATTGCAGTTCAGTGCTCGTCAGTAAATGTACCATTATGTTCCTCGTCACTCCGACCTTGTCAGTGACACAATAAATCTGAGGTTACACAACCAGCTGTTTTTTTTTTTCTTTCTTTCTCGCTTTTTTCTTTGATATGTTGACATGCCAGTCAAGGTAATGCATTTTTTATTTTTATAATCTATTGTCTGTACCTATTTTTTCCCCTGTACAATAAAGCAGTCTTGAATTGTAATAACACGCTGACAAAACATCAGCACTTCTGTGAGCCTGAAAATGTCTTAGATCTCGTTCTCTCTGAGCTATATCAGCACCGATGTTTGGAGCTGATTACAATTGATCCTGGTGTGTATTTAAAAACTCTCATTAAACCACAGTCAGGATGAGAGGTGGGTTTTATTGTTTTGTGAAGTCTCGCTGAGTCACTTTGTGTTGAACTGCATGTCTTGGAGTCTTTTGGACACAGTAGAAAGAGCTCGCTCGGTGTTGTGCGCTGAACAAATCCTGAAAACATGTAGAAAATAGTTTTTTCACAGTCATGACACACAACTGTGAATACACAAAAGCCTCGAGTAGTAAACAGCAAATCCTACAGGGTATTTAGATTCATCCCAAGACATGATGAAGTCTTGATTTGACTTGCAAATGAACAGTTTTTGTGTTAAAAAACAACAACTCATATGCAGCTTTTTAAGGGCATCAGCTCAGGGAAAGTCTGTGTTGTTAAGCGTATAATTCTCTGTTGTGGTCCAATATGCAGACTGACTTTCAGAGCGTACACTGTATATTCTCTATGGCCCAGACCTAGAAATAGTTTTTAATCAAAACCATGTTTTCAGGGATGCCTTAGACTGACAGTACACTGGACCTGTTTACAGCATCGTACAATAGATTGTTTACAATCATTCATCACATGTTTGTGCAAAGCGTGTCATGAATTTTTAACAAAGCAACCACATTAAGGCACCACTATGCACCATCACAAAAGCCTCCTGCAACGGTGTCTACCTCCCCTATCATTTTGGGCATGAATGTACAAGCTGATGTTGGTTGTGTTATAAATATTAATGTAATGTTAAGCAGAGAGAGGTCATTACAGTGTTCATCAATATGCTAATCTTTTATGCGGCCAAATGGACGATTCACATAAAAACACACAGTTAGAGCTCAGTTGCTCTGCTGGAGGATGGACTTCTGTGTAAATGACCAGTTGTGACCTGATCCCAAATGTGTAATTAACTAGTGTTTAGCCACTGGTTGGATTCTGGGACATAACCAGGTCTAATTCATCTCCATCATCTTCACAGTGCCGCCACTGCAGTGTGATCTGTAACATAGAAATTATGCAGTGTGCATGCCTGTGTTGGCAGGTGGTCTTCTTGAGATCGTCATTATTTGTTGGCTTTGTTGACAGGCCTCATATTCAAATGTTCTCATCGCATCCACTTAAAATTTTAAACCGGTTCCTGTTTCCACCCCTGTGCCACCAGAAATGATCATTTGGAGTATTTAATTAGCTTTGCTTAGTTAAACAAGGCAATATAACCATCAGCTTCATGGCTACATTTCCTGTGTATTTCACATTTTTGTTTTTGTAAAATTAATCAAACTGAATTATGTTTTAACCTTGAAATGTTTTTGATAAACTTACGTATTTGGGAGGAGTGATTGGCCTTGTGCTGAGCACCACAGACAGGAAGTCAAAGTCAAAAAAATATTATGGGTCAGACTAGACTGAAAGAAACAAGGAAATACAAACAGCCTTCTACTTGAAATGTGCCATACTGTGTTTTGTTATGTGTTAGAGTCAAGAGTCTAAAGTTAATCAAAGTACATGGGTTAAAGTTCAGTGCATCACAGTGTGCCTCCTCGGCTCTGCTAAATTAACATCTTAAGCTTGATTGCTGTTAACACCTCCTTGAAAACTTGGGATCAAATGAGGAGTTGTGTTTAATTTGTTGCCCTCTAATAAACAGGAAGCTCAGAGTCAGTTAAAAAAAAGAGAAGAAGAGGAATGAAAGGGAAAAATACAACTCATCACTCAGTGTTTTCCTGCTTTTTGTTTCTATACTGACTGGGTGAGTGGAAGGGTTGAATATGTCGACTGAAAGTTAATCAAGAGGAAATTCAATCAGCCGTCCATCCAGCGGCAGGTGGTCATGATGTCAGCCACGCAGGGATATCATGTCCTCTCTCGTGCCCTGCCTCTGTGTGTGTGTGTGTGTGTGTGTATGTGTGTGTGTGAGTGGGCACATGCACTTCCTTTGTCCTTGCAACCCAATAAGTGTCTGGGTTTTCCTGAGTTCACTTGTTAATGATTAGATTAAAGTGGCAGAGGGAGAAAGAGAGAGAGAGGATGTGATGCCAGCCAGAAGTATCCAGGCAGAGAGCGAGCCCAGTGCAAAGAGAGGATGTGGGTTGGCAGACCTCTGGTAACCCTTCTTCTCCTTATATCCCCTCAGGGAGTTTGTGACACTAACAGCAGGATAATACACACGATGCTCTGATGAATACACACACTAGACTCAGTTTCAAGAATGTGTTGATCCCAAGGGCCTAGTCCGAGACTGTAATCACAATTTCTGTAACCTGTTCCACTCTCCAGGGAAATGGGCTTGTGCAGCCTTTTGTGCGCGAGTTTTCAATTCTCACACAAAAAGCTAAATGAAGGTTACTCATCCGGCAAGTTCTGCTAGTGTCTACTCTGAGGGGTGTTATGTTCTGTCTCCACTGGATGTCTGTGAGACAAGCTTCCTCCTGGTTGTCCATTTACATATGTCTAAATTATTGTTGTGGATGATATTATTTTTGCATCATCCCAGCACATAGTGTTTATTATGTTGTGTAATAGATATGCAGGCATCCCACTCTTCAAAAGAAGTAATTGTCCAGGATATTTTCTGTGACCCATGCTGCAATGGGAGTCTCCAGCTAGACTATATAGACATTTCAGCTCTGTAGATTCCCATCCACCACAAAAAAAACCATCAGCGAGGCATTTGATCGCTGCTGTTTATTTTCTGCTGCATGTCAAGTATTGGATGTCATCAAAAACACGACAGCATGGACAGGTTTTTCAGGGCAACGCAGTCGTTCTCAGGGGGTTAACTTGTTTTTCTCAACGTCCTGGAGATTTGCCAGGACTGGAAAATAGGTCTAAAAAAATCCAGGTTGTCCAGGACATGTAGGAGCCCTGGTATGGCTCAGTATTGTTGCCAGTGCACTGTTCCTTCGTCCATATTGGATGATTCTGTGACTTTCTTGCAATGCTAATGCTCATTGCAAACACAGAAAGTAATGGATCCTTTATATAGCAGCTCTGAAACTAAAGTGTTGATAGATGGAGCATCTGATTTTCATGGCAGAAGGAGACTTATCAAGTAGTTTTGTTGCAAAACCTGAACAAACTTTAGAGAATCAAATCTAAGATCTTTGTGTTTTTGTTACAATCGTAAAGTCAGAAAATGTTATGAATGAAAAATTGAAATAACGTCTTGTTAGTGGGGATGTCGGATAAGAAAATCCATTTATTCATCATTATTGAAGACAATGAATAACAACCAGTTTTATTATTTAGTTTTGGAGAAAACACATTTGACGTATACATGTATCCAGTTGTCTTTCAGTCTTCATAATTATCTGCATTCCTGCAAACTGTGCCACTATTTTGCATAAAGAGCCTTTACGATTTTATTCTTTTCTCGCCCTAATGTTGCATGAGGAGTCGAGCTCTGTGACCACATGAATCTGACCACGTGACAACCATCATGGGTGTTTCACATTGAGTTACATGAGTTCAGGTTGTTGGTGACTTTCTGTCCTGTTGTGCTCTCCTCCAGAATGTCATCCACCTCCACAGGAAGTCATCCACCTCCACAGGAAGTCATCCAGCTCATACTGGGTGCACACAACTCAACTTCAAGCTGTGTGGAGAAACCCCGCTCACCTCTTACTTGGTATTCCAGATGTTTCACTTTGTATTAGGCGCGTCCTGTTGACTGGTCTGGTTTGATCTGGTCTTAAATGATGTGAGTATTGCAGTGTTTCCAGTCTCCCTGATAAAGCTGGACAGCTCAGTGACAGTAAGCTTAAAGGGTGGGTTTGCACACACATATATACACACACACACTGCATATACACACTACTGCACTGACAAGGTGGTGACTGCTGTGTTGTTTTGAAGGTCAGCACCATGCTGTGCGGTGCAGTGTATCGCTCCGGGCTCAGCTTCTCTTTCTTTACTTGTGTGTCCGTCGCAGATCTTAATGCTGTTGTGATGTATGTTTTCTTCAGCTCCCTTTGCTTTTCTTAATGACCCTATACATTATGCATCAGTGTCATTATCCTTGGTGAAATAAGATCCTTCACAATGAGCCGTTTGAATGGTAACTGCTGACTAAAGCTGCTTTACATTTCATTTGTGATACAGTTAATAGACGAGTGACAGAGGGGTTCTGCTTGACTGAGGCTATTACCAGAGACCCAGTGATGTGCCTTTGTGCAGGAGCTGTGGTTGTGTAGTAGACAAGACTGGAAAATGACTCCCCAAAGGAGCAGCCAAAGTGAATGTTTTCTCCTGATGTGTTTGTACAGCACTGAGGTGATTTCTGAGCTTGTCATTGAGAGTAGTTGCTTCCCCAGTTGTCCCTCCTCTCTAACTTGCTCCTTGACTGATTGGACCGCCCTTGGCATGTTTTGCCATAGCACAGCATAATAATACAAACTGTCTCCATGTATTTTGTGTATTTTGTGTGTTTGTTTTCTGCTGCAAAAGCCGGCTCCTTATTACTGTGTTTTCAATAATGCACAACAGCAAAAATTTACATGTCTAAATAGGAAACTTCACAATCATTTAACAGCCAATGTAAACACCCATGTAAAAAATGAAAACTAATCTGAGGACCTTCTAGTCCTTAAATCTGCACCAATCAATGCTTCTGTTCATTGATCTGGTGACTATATGTGTTTAAATAGAGTGAACACTGCAGATAATTTCAGCTCGTTTTACTGTCTTTCTGCCTTTCTTTTTTTTTTATGGTTGTTTGTCCTGTTGCCCCCAACTCACTGCACTGATTAAATTAACTTCTCGCAGCAAAGGCAGAGAAACCCCTGATAAACACACACCTGCCCACCACCAAACACCAGACTGACACAGTTAGCAACAAGCTGGTGAAAACAATGGAGCATTTAGCAATTAATGACTCTCCCAGGAGTTGGTAGTGACCAAAACAGAGAAGAAAGAAAACTAAATATGGGACATTTTATTGGTAGTTACAACCACAACTCCAAATCACTCCAAATCGCTGAAGACGCATTGATGCCAGTAAACACAGTGATGTAACGCTCTTTACTGTACATCCTGCTATTCATGGATTTAAGTGAACCACACTGCACCCAAACACATTTTATTATGTTGTGGCAGCTTGTGTTGCCTCAGAACAGTGTGATTGAATTTCTGTACAAGTCTTCTTGTCATTTCAACAATTATTCAATACATTCAATTAAGAATTAACATTAGACAACATTTACATTTTATCATACACATCATCTATTTGTCGTATTTACGCCATCTTTGTTTAAAGGAAAGATTAATATTCAAAATACACTTGATCCTTTTGTTTTCTATATTTCTTTAACACACTTAGCTCAGACAAAGAATCAGACCATGTGTTTATACCCAGGACACGCTAAATATGTTGGAAGTGACCGTTGCATTTTGCATGTGTCAGTCAGTTCAGTCAAATACTTCATTTGTATTCCGACATGATGGATTTGTACTGCATCCATGGGTAGTGTGTTTGTGTATTTATGTTGTGTGGACAAAATGTTTTCACAGTCACCTTGTGGGTAGTTGATGAAATGATTATATCTTAGGATGACTTCAGGTTGTTATGAGCTTAGGTTTAAGTTAAGGTTAAGATTGAGGAAAAGTATGTACGATAATGTCATGTCCAGTGTCCCTTGTGTGTGTGTGTGTGTGTGTGTGTGTGTGCGTGCATGTGTAGCATCACATAAAGAAATCCATCCAATGCAGGTTAATTGTTTCGTTATTACTCGAGATAACCGGGTTTCGCTTCAGAGCGTTTTAATCAGTGGGTTCTCATTTCCTGAACCTCTTTCATTCTTCCATGTACACACACACACACACACACACACACACACACACACTCACATTATTCTCCTTGCCAAGCACATGCAAACATGCACACAATGTTGTGTACATAGCATGCATACACAGCAGTTATCGCAACACCTACACACTTTGTTCCCAATCTAAGCTGAGCTGGTTGGTCTGTTGTTGACATGGGTGGCCCCCGGTGCGAACGCTTAGGTCCTCGCACTAATTTGTTGTTACGAATTCGTGGGTTTAAATTCCTGACAACAAATTAATTAATCTATCTCATGATACAAGATATGAAATTGTAAGAAAACAAAGAGGCAGAGCTGAATGACAGGCCTGCGGTTTAATTGGGCTCAGAGTAAGCCAAACCAGTAGGCAGTGAAGCAGACTGATACAGACCTAATGGAACTAATGACTTTGTTTTTGTAAAGTTACTTCAAGCAGAAACATCACGGTTTCTGGTGATTCATCACTTTTTTTCAAAGGGAAGCACACATAACAGAAATATGGACAGATATGGAAAAGTGACTTTCACAACAGGTGTTCAAACAATAAGAAGGTGAAGTGCAGTGTAAACCTGCTGCTTTTTTATTGGGTTGGTACAATTGATCCAGTCTCCAGCAGATCCATAAGATTCAGACTGTTGTGGTAACGAGAAAAACTAATGTATGGTATTAATAAAAGTCAAAGTACTAAAGTTGTTATGGGAGTTATATTTTACCCACATACTCCCTTATTGTATTACTAAATGCAATATTCCTTACTGTAGTCTGCTCGTATAATCCCATATAACATGACACAATGCAGTAAAAACAACTCGGTGAACAAACTCAATGCTCTCTATGTTTTTTTTTCTTCTTTCACTGAGCTGATGCATTTTGCAATATGGTGCATTACAGTATTTACTCTGATGTGAGGAGCCCATGTGCAGCCGTGGGTGTAATTTCTCTTCTTAAATGGAGGTTATCTCATGTTCTGGTGAGGCACCACGCAGGCCGTCCGCTGCGACAGTGAAACCTGAGCTGAAAGAGTTTGTGGTCGGCAAATCAGCTGTTTTCAAGAGGGTGGCTCGGTGCTAATAAGCCAAGAGACATTCTAACTTTGGAGCAGGAGTGCTATCGATCTCATCACTTGTAGAGCTGAAGGGGGGAGAAGGACACTTTACCTCTCCTGAGCAGGAAAAGTAATTGGGTGAACTGACCTTGCAGAGAAGCGAGAGAGAATTGAAGGCAGAACCACACAGATGGTCATTGAGACAGAGGTGAGAGAGTGTGAGAGACACAGAGGAGGTGGAGAGATAATGTGTCGTTGCACAAATTCTTATAGAAGTGAAATCCATAATTTCTATAACTCACCTTGGTTCTGATGGCCTCGATACATGGGAGACAATATCATCTCTCTTCTGCTTCCACCACTCATACGTGGAAAAAGGATGCACATGCTTGTGAAGTGACACGTGCTTGTCATGCATGTTCACGTCCACCATTGGCCAATCAGCTCAGACGACCTCAGTGACAGACCATAGAGATCATTGCATAGTGTGGAGTAGTGGCTGTGTTACAACTGAAGTAGGATCAGTTTGTTTCTCCTTGTTTTAGTTCAGCTTTATAGATCAACACATAGTAGATCCAAAAAGAGATTGTGGATCTAGGAGAACAGTGGTTTCCATGGTAACAAACAACAAACCAGGTTGTCAGGAGGATGGTATTTCTCACCATTGAGTCTGGTTAAACAGAAACCAACATTAATTGATTTTTGGGGCCACCAGAAAAACAACGCTGACATTTTTAAGTTTCAAATAAAGTTTATAATTCTTGCATTACTCAATAAAATAAAAATATTGAATCTGGACCCAGGTAACATTAATTTAACACTGATTTTGCTTGAAAAGAAGATGCTTTTCATATTGCCTCTATTTACACATAAATCTCTTCTCATCTACTCCTTAAAAATCACCTCTGTCGATAACATTTTTATGTCATTCACTGGTTCTCTACTTCTGTTCAGTGTTAGTTTAACAAAAAAATACTTGGATATTTAAATTGCACTTTCTGTGACAGCATTGTGTTTTTGATCTAGAAAAAGTTTCATGTTCATGGCACTGGGTTAATGAGTATATTTATGGCAGTAAAAGCCACCTGAACCCTCAGGATATTAATGAGAGGTCTCACTGCAGGCTATTTTCTTCTTACGAGTCTGATTTGTTGTCTGTTTCTATGGTAACCACTGCACATGAAGTGTCACTAAAGCCACAGTGTTTTCCAGACCTGCAGTTATCCTACTGTGAATCTACCATTAATGTTGCATTAAAACAAGCAGAGACAAGAAAACAGGAAGGAAAAACCATCATCTACCCACACGGCAAACAAACTGTGGGAAAGAAGGAGCTCTGGTTGTTTAGGATTGTGTCTACACACAAACACACACACAGAAAACTTAACAGACTCAATTTACAGACAGAAAAACACAAACAAACAAATGTTCACTTTGGTTTCAGCTCAGTTGTTCATTTGAGAAAATTTACAGACTGAGACCAATTTTTCAGCAGGCAGGTCTCTCACTTTTTATTTTTTTGTGAGTTGGTAGAAAGCTTTACTTCCAGTTCCACTTCTTTAATTTGACAGGAAAGTAAGTGGATTTGCAGCCTCTATATATTCTTTATGGTGAAAAAAGGAAACTTTTAAACTAGGTCAGACTCTTTTCTGTTTTTCCTAAAAGTGAGTTGCTGCCAGTATCATATCCCATGTTACTCCTCACTACTACTCATCCCCTGAGTGGAATTGATGAAGCAGGTGGATCTCTCACTCTCTGAGCCTCAAGGTTAGAGATTAAAAGCAACTGTAACAAATATCCTGGAGGTGAGAACAGTAAGATGCTGGCATTCCAGTTTTTTCTCCTTTCCAATCCAATTTCAGTCTTTTATCTCTCGTAAACTCTCAGACTTCCTCTGTCAGTGTTGCTGTTTTCATGTTTCCTTACTGGGCCAGATCAAACCAAAGTGAACATCGGTGTCAAAAAAATAAATTTCCACTGATCATTTCTCAAATTTAGCTTAAGAACTGTAGTTTATGGAAGTGCTTTTCAAATTACATTAGCATATCTAGAAATACAGAGATTCAGAGCCTACTCATATTAATGTTAATGGTATTAACTGACAGACAATAAAGGACTGAACTATGCAAATAACACAAGAAAAGTATTTAATGCCAGCATATATTACAAATTATTAAACCAACAATGAAGAAAAATGTCTGTAAATGAAGTTAGGTGTAAAGTATATTTCCATGTAAATTGTAAATATAACTTTAGATGTTACATGTATATTGAATGGAAGTTTCTGAGCATATTTGTGGTGTTTTTGTTACTTTGTTACTTCCTCCAGACTTATAAATAACATGACAGATGTATGTCCATATAGCACAATATGTTAATGCATCTAAAAACCTTTCATCTCAATATTTTATTTCAGTATTGATCATAAGTGCAGTTTAACATGGTACCTGTATTATTTGTTTTCATTTAATGTCAGTTTCTTATGACAACAGCATGTTTTGTACAAGTGAAAAAAAGATGTTTATTTTCCATCCATATATCAGGGCAGTCATTATTACTTCAGCAAATTGCAACGTAAATCACATGAAAGTAGTTACTGATACCTCGTCATCTATGCATAAAACATGGCAATAAGTTACTTGGTTTTCAATACAGAGCACACTGAACATGAAATGTGTCCATATGTCACAGCTTGATCTGGCCCTGTTACAAGACCCTGTTAATTTTTGTTTCCTCCTTTGTGTTTGCTGCAGAGCCTGTTCAATTAAAAGATTTAATTTGGCAGGCTATATGAGGAACATTACACTGCTGCAGATGTAGAAAACATTATTGTAATGGATGAAACACCAGACAGAAAAACTGCCCCATGGCTTGGTGTGGATGTGAGACAGTGCGGCTGACAGAGTAATGTGTTTTATGATGACCTTGATGAACGCCACAAGCTAAACTATATTGGTCTGACAGTAAAGGGTTTGTTTTATGCTAGATGTTGCTGGACTCTCGACCTGTCCACACTTTTTCTCCGTGTACCTTGGAAGTACATGGAGTTATGGCAGAATCCCTGATGTATCTACAGGTTGAAAGAAACACATCATATAAAACAGTGGTCTCCAACCTTTTTTCACCACGGACCGGTTTGATGTCGGCATTATTTTCACGGACTGGCCTTCAAGGTGTGGCAGATAAATACAGCTTCAATAAAATAACACAATTGTAATAAAAAAAAACACAACAAATGTCTCCCCTTTGCGAAGAAGAACTTAAAAGACGTTTGGTTTGTTTACTCATGTTTGCTAGTTTGCGGACTTGTTTGTTTGGCTAACGTGTCTGATCACGTGACCGAGACAAACGTATTGAAGTGAGTCGGAGAGAATCCGGTCGTTTTTCAAAATAAAAGGTCTTTCAGACTATAACGATCAATACAACGGAATTTATATAAATCAGTAATTCTTTCTGCGCGGCCCGGTAACAAATGCCTCACAGACCGGTGGTTGGGGACCACTGATATAAACGACACAACACTGTTTCCTTCGGGCCATCTGATATATCAAATGTGTGCATTCATGCTTACTTTTAAATCCTTGGAGGTTTACAGCTCCATATGTGCTGTGGTTAAGCACCATAGATTCATAGGGAAAATGCAATATTTTGTGGTGCGGGTATAGTACAGGTGTAAGAAAACTGCTTCTGATTTTCCAATAGAATTAACTCTGGTATCCCACAGATGTGCTCCCATGTGTGAGGCATCATGTACAGCTACCACTGAGATGTGAGCTGCACAAAAGATGGATGGACCCCTAACACACTTAGACAAACAGCCAGGTTCCATTACTATTCCATTATCCCCTTACCTTTTCTCCTTTAGGCGTCCGGAGGCATCTTTTGCCGAAGGATAAGATACGACATGCAAACCATGCAGATCCATCCCCGTGTGGTTTACCTGTGGCTCAGCAGATACAGGATTTTTCTATCACTTCCATCAAGAGGTTGCACAAGAAGGGATGATGTGAAACATGTTGCAGGCTCCTTCAGCTGCAGGATTATCTTGTATAGTCCACAGAGAGCAGTGATGCACAGCCCAGCTCTAATTCACTAACCTGTGCAGGCCACTTCCACACTCACAGGCACAATTTCACACAAATTTCAGCATTGTACTCTCCTCTGTCTTTCGTTCCCTCACACACATCTGGTTAGCATTCCTGCTTCTCTCCAGGCACATTGTACTTCAGCAGTGTGAGAAGAAAACCATGAAAAAGAAGTATTGGGGTTACATTGTCTGCGTAAGATTAGGCTGGGAATGGGGGGTCTGTGCAAACACTGGCAGATGTCAGAAGCAGATGATACAAACTCTCAAGTGCAAGGTTGGATGTTGAAGGAAAAATGGAGCATCGTGATTCATGTTGATCGGATGGTCACAGCAGTGGAGCACTTGAGCTAAAGTGAAAGGCACTGAGCTGTACAAGTGGCCATTTGGTGTAACACTACAACAAACATGAAGCGTCAAGGTTTTCTGTTAGTGGACTCGGCTTGCCATTATCTTCACATGCCTTCACTAGAACGCCATGAAAAACTTTCAAAAACTTTGTTTTTTATCTACTGGCATTGTTAGTTTTTGACATCCCGGTGGTGGAAAGTGCCTATTTTTATGTTCCGATCTACTATAATTCAGAAAACTACTACTTTTTACTGCACTGCATTTATGTGTCAGCTTTACTTACTGTGCTGCATTTCTTACTCTGATACTAGCTGTAAATCAACTAACATATCAGTACTTTAAAGTAAAATTCTAAATACATGTTAGGTATTTGTTGTGAGTATTTTTACCCTGTGGTATTCCCACCGCTGTGACCTCCTCACATCCATCCACAAATGATGAATATGTTGAAACTCCTTGTTTACCACATATCTAATGACTTCATCCCCAGCTTGTAAGACAGCGATTCATCATGTTTATTAGATCTGCTGCCTCCACTTTTTCTTTTTTTTTTTCACGCTCTCACTTTCTTTGTCTTTCACATCGTCTCATCACCTCTTGAACTGTCTTCTTAATATTAAGCAATAAAGCAGTAATGATGTCCTCACAAACCCCAGGGGCCGGCGGTTAATGAGTTAATACCTTGAAGATGTCTCATCTTTCACTCCCTTATTCTTTCTCCAGTACTTATTAGTTAATCTCAGGATCACAACGAACACCTGTAGATCAATACCTCATCATCCTGTGTCCACACACACACACACGCACACACACATACGCACTCCCTCACTCACTTCCCATAGTATCTAACGATGAGTTGGCAGATGAATGATCTGTTTCATTTACTGCCTGTATAGATAGTATGGGGAGTGAGTGGTGGCTGTGCTAACTGGTTTACCCACTCTTGTCTTCTCCAGTAATGAGATCTGACCTTTGGCCTCACACCTGAGTAACATCCAACTTCAGACTTCCTTAGAAAATGAAACAATGACCTTTTATTGATTCAAAGAGTTGAAATATTGATCGAACCAAGGTTTAATTAATCTTTTGTCAACAGTTATCCGTGGTTAAATACAGGACAGTAATACTATAAGTTTATGATACTATACTGTAGGTTTATAGCTATGCTGATGACTGTGATGCTGTACCTTGGCAAAACAGTATAGATATTACACTCAATATTAACATACCGTATTTTCCGGACTATAAGCTGCTACTCTTTTCTGACGCTTTGAACTTAAACACCAATGTTTCTCATGTATTGGTGGCACAAAGCTCGTTAGCTTTTTACAAGCTAGCAAGCTCCGTGCCGCCAATACATTTAGCGTCGTCACATCAGACCCGGTCAGAGTGGACCACATGAAACTGTTTGAATAAATTCAATAGCGGCTTATAGACAGGTGCGCTCAATAGTCTGGAAAATACGGTATTCCAGTTACAAGTGGTTCATGAAAACCACTTGTTT